>VUQK01011040.1:0-11036 GCA_015106715.1 Bujurquina vittata | reverse complement strand
GCAACGCATGGATTAACATAAGTGCAGGATTGAGGCTGTCCCAGATAACGAGAATCAAAAGAGCCTTTCTGCCCTGGCTGATTTCTAAAAGTGTTCATGACACTTTTCTTAGGGGTTGTCTAAAGGTTATGAACTGGACTGTAATGTGATCCTAACCAAGTAAACGTTTTTGCTATTAAAACGTTGTTCAGCTCCCCTGAATGTCTTTGGACTGTGGGTGGAAAAATAATCACGTAACCGATGGGGTGCAGCTGAGGGTCTGCACGACTTTCATTTGAAACTCTGTTTCTGTTACTACTGAGGACAAAAAGGTTTTGTAGCTACTGCGGTTGTCATTAATACTTTTATACTCGCACCCAAAAACAAACAGTAGATGCGCAGCTTAGCATTTTTAAAGGAAGGGTGAAACAGCGAGCACAGCAATGTCCAAAGATACAAAAAGACCCTCAGTTTGACAGTTTGCAAATGAACATGTTGCCAGTCGTGTATTTAATGTACACAAATTAATGAATTGTCAAAGAAAAATGGTGTAATTAATTCATATGCAATTGCATCTTTGTCCAAATATCAAAAAACTTTATGTTAGCGTTGCGAGCAGGTGTTTTACAAACAGGAATACCATTAGGTAAGTCAATTTAATTTTTATTCGCTAAACCTAATGAAGTTATTTTTATTCTTTAAACCCAACCAGACTCCCTTATCTCTAAATCTGATCAATTACTTTGATTGCCTAAACCTACTCAAGTACACAATATTTAAAAAAAAGTTTTGGTGGGACTCAAACTGTGGTCATTTGTGCTTACACCGCTGACCTCTTCATCTTTCACTCCATGCCCTCAGGTGAAAGAAAATAAGGAGAGAAAATCTTTCTAAAAGCACAAATAAATACATCACAATTTGTCCATTAAAGTTTTAATAGTAATAACAAAGACCAAAAATAATAAATAATAATAATAATAATAAACCTTATTTTTATAGCTTTTTTCTAAACTAGAGTCACAAGGTGCTTTACAAAATCTATAAAAGAGCATCAATATAGCATTAGAAGATATATAGATATGATAAGAAACAAATCTTTTAATCAGTCCATTAGTTTGAAGCCTTGGCATCAGTCAATCAGCCATCATCCTTAATTTTTATTTATTGTGGCTCAAGTTATTTGATGTGTGAATCGGGTGGCTGCAGGTTAGTGATGATGGTTTTGATTGGTATAACAGTAAGAGTAAATGCCATAATCAGAATGTGCATAATTTCTGACCTAAAGGAAATTAAAACATCCAAGACTTTATAATTTACTATTGTATCTAATAATACAAGCATTAAAATATTGAGACACAGAATAAAGTCTCACCCATCTCCAGTGCTTCACTAAAAAACCCGTAACACCAGCTTCACTGCATTTGTGTGCATCATTCAGCCTAACTCAGCGAGTGTGTTGTGAGCCTCTTCCAGAGTATAAGAGGAGTTGCTGCAATCACAGAAAAGAGCAAGTCACAATTTGTAGTTGGCCATAAAAAGTGAAGATAAACTGAGGCTGCAGTACGGTAGTTACTGAAAGTCATAACAGGAAGAGATCTGTGATAAGCTGGAAAGTGACTCCACGGTAAATTCTAATTAGTTAACCTTATGAAGAAAGAGCATGTAAACTAACAAATTTAAAATAACGTAACTTAGCCATGCCTGTATTGGTTTTGGATTGTTTGCAATATTAGCATTAGCATATATTTCACTGTATCTTCAGGTCAGGAAACAGGTCCTGCCTGTTGTTTGAGCTCGCACTGTTGAGCCAAACGAGCCAGCCTTGTTGGAGTTGCTGGCAGGGTGCTTGAGAGTGCTCCATCTGGTGTTTCTGTTGTCCTACTGGAAGACTTGAACACTAACTTGGATAATGACAATGAGGCCTGGAGGGACGTGACTGAGAGAAGCAGCCTGCCTGATCTCAACACGAGTGGTGTTCTGTTATTGGACTTCTCTGCAAACCACAGCTTGTCCATAAAATCCACCATGTTCAAACAGAAGGATGCCTATAAGTACACGTGGCACCAGGTGAAGGGAGCCATGAAGCTGAAGGAGGAGTCCTATCAGGCTTGGTTAGCCTGTGGGAAATTGGAGGCAGCTGATGGATACCGGGAGGCCATGTGGAACGTAGCTCTGGCAGTGGCTGAAGCAAAAACTCGTGTGTGGGAAGAGTTCGGTGAGGCCATGGAAAAAGACTTTTGGACTGCCACAAAGCCATTCTGGCAAACTGTCAGGTGGCTCATGAGGGGAAAGCACTGCTCTAGTCAGCAGTGGATGGAAGGCTGGTGGCTGACTCCTTCATCCCACTGACACGCCTTCTATAGAGAAAGTAGAGCCTGGGGGCAAGGGGGATGACTTGCCCATCACTGGGGACAAAGTCACTGAGGTAGTTAAACAACCCCTTGGTGTCAGGGCCACTGGGGTGGATAAGAATCACCCTGAGGTCCCGAGGGTTCTGGATGTTGTAGATCTGGAGCAATACAACTGGATTGGCAGTGATGGTGGTGCCCATCTTCAAGAACAGGGACCAGTGAGTGTGCTCCAACTATAGGGGGATCACACTCATCAGCCTCCTCAGGAAGGTCGATGCCCGGGTGCTGGAAAGGATAGTTCATCCTTTAGTTGAACCTCAGATCCAAGAGGAACAGTTTTCATCCTGGTCACGGAACACTGGACCAGCTCTCCTTCCTCTCAAGGATATTTGAATGTGAGTGTTTGCCCATCCAGTCTACATGTGTTTTGTGAAAAGGCATTTGACCACATCCCTCGGGGTATCCTGTCGGGGGTCCTGCAGCAGAATGGGGTGTCTGACACATTGTTGTGGGCCTTTCAGTCCCTGCAGTGAGAGCTTGGTCCACGCCGACTCCAACCCAAACTCCCTGTAATAAGTAATAAAAGGGTTGAAATACTACTTAGCATAAAACCCGGAGTGTAATAAAAAAAACAAGCGGGTAAAGCAACCTACCCGTCGCAGCAGTCCTTAAGAGGCCAATACAGGGCTTTCTCAGCTGAGACCAGATTATTATGGCTGGAGGGCTTCTGTCCAGTCAACCGCCAGCATCCTCTATAACATGAAGCCAGAACCAACTATCAGATAAGAGCCGCCACAGCCACGACAAAGAGTAACACCCTTACCTGTTACATCGCAGGAGAAAGCACGAAGAAAACCCGGAAGTGCGCATACGGGAAAGCAAGATTGTCACTACTCAGGTGGACACCGCCTTTTATGCGGCATCGGTCCAATCGCCAGCTTGCTACATAATTGCTCCTACTGCTACAGATAGGATGAAGAATCAGGAGGGGCTCAAAGTAGAGTTGCTGCTCCTCCATATCGAAAGAAGCCAATTGGAGGTGGTTCAAGCATCTGACAAGAAGACTTCCCAGGACACAATGGAACGATTATATCTCTCGGAGGAGGTGGCTGGGGAGAGGGAGTTCTGGGTATCTTTGCATACGTTGCTGCCCCTGTGACCCAGCCCCATATAAGTGGAAGAAAATGGATGGATGGATGGATGGCATTTGAATCTTTTTGATTTTTAAAAATCACAGCTGGGTCAATAGTGGTATATTGTACCCACTGTTTGCAAAGAAAGCCCAAGATAAGTTAGAATTGTTGCTTATTAGCAGTAACCCTAACGGGTGGTCAGCTAAGTCAGGTAAAGCAGTTGTTTACTGGAGCCTACAATCAACGTGTTGTTCAAGCACTCAGTGAGCAATAAAATGTAACCGCTTTCATCTTCTACCCACATCCCAACCCAGTCAAAAGAAAAACTTTCCAACTTAGGAAATAGGAGCATCAGAGGAGCACGAGGAGCACTCCATTCAATTATATGGAGTTAAGCACAGTTCAGTAAAGTCACAACGCAACAGCTCACAGCTTTGCTGTCTTCTTTCTCTCCTTGCATCTGTCTTCAGCAACTCCCACTGTGCACTGCCTTTAAGCACCAAACAGCAGAGAGGCGGTATAAAAATACCCAGAGACCAAAAAAAAAAAACCCAGAGACCAAAAAAAAAAAAGCACTAAAAGATAGTGAATTCAAATTTATGTACAAATAGGGTCTGAAAGTCACAGTAACGTTTCTCTATGTTTATTAAATGTTCAGAAAGGATGTGATACCTAAATAAGGAACTGCTTTCTTACAAGTTTACCATATTGGCTGAAAAGACGGTGACATGTCAGTGTTGTGTTCACAAGTGGTTCCTGCTCCCTCAGATCGGCCAAAGCTTCAGATATTGCAGGTTTACAAAATACAATGTTTCATAGTGACTGAAAAAACCTTAAATGTGTACACAGTTGTTTGTTTTACTGCATTTATAACTAATGTGTGCTCTGTGCCAGTTAATGATGTTGATCAAAACTTGGAAAAACATTAGTTAATTTCACACATAATGTGACTTCACATATGAATAAGAGAATTCACTGTGATTGGAACTCATTTTCCAAAAGCTCTTGTTTTTTTTATGAATATGAGGGGAAGGTCATGCACGAACTAAGTACTAACTAAGCACAGCCAGGCACTGATTAGGGAGTAATGCACTTAAGTAGAGTAAAGTGCTCTGCAGAATAATTGAAATAGACTGGATTTACCTCACTTGGTCTGCCAGCGTGGCACAGCCTTTAACGGTCACAGGAACACATAGCTTACAGCTACTGATTTCATCAGCTCAGAATGTAGAACCTGCACAACAATGCACTACTGTTCAATAGAAAGCTGCAGAAAACTCCAGTCACATTTGCACTGAGCAGATGTTTACTTTCATTATAAAGTGTGGATCAATATTGCAAAATATCAGCTTTTTATTCTTACCCAACGGAGGATTCATTATGTTGATTTGGGGATTTCAGCACAGTGATATTTTTATTAAAAAACTTTGGAGTTATGACTGCGTACCACCAAAGTGTTTTAAGCCAAGTAACCAGTGCAGTCTTTCAGCTTTAATTCAAGGGGACTATCAGATAGGAAAATCTTTACAAGTGGCCAAATCAAAAATCTTGTACATTCTTCAAAAAAAGGAATGCACTGACCGGTTCACACCAACTCAAAAAGACCTGAAGAACCAGGGACAACGGCTAAAGAAAATGATGTTAGAATTATTCCTTTACAATCAATCTACAATCAAGAGATGAATTCATGGATGGAAATACAGAAGGCTTACAACAAGGTGCAAACCACTGGTTACTCTCAAGAGCAGGAAGCCCAGATTAGACGTCACCAGAAAAACATCTAACAGAGCAGGCACAGTTTGTCTCTTTCTGGACACAAGAAACCAAAATTAACTTGATGGGCAGAGAAAAGTATGGAAAGGGAGAGAAACAGCTCATGATCCAAAGCATGCCATATATGTCAAACATGGTGGAGGCAAGAATATGGCATGGGCATGTGTGGCTGCCAGTGAAACCGTGACTGCTGACAGAAGTAGCAGGATGAATTCTGACGTGTATGGGGCTGCACTCTCTGCTCAGACTCAGCCAAGTGCTGCAAAAGCGATCAGAGAGTTCTTCACAGTGCAAATGGATAATGACTCAAAGCAAACTGCAAAAGCAACCCAAGAGTTTCTCAAGGCTAAGAAATGGGATATTCATCCGGGGTCAAATCAGTCACCTGTTTCCACCCCAACAGCATTCAGTGATTTCCATGGGTTCTAGACTTCAGGGAGTCATTGAATGCAAGCAATTTTCATCAACTTATTAAAAACAATCATTATATTTGAAGTTATGTTAGTTTGTCCTATCAATTTGTCATTGACCACAGTCAGGTCCATGGATATAACTAACTGTATACAAGACCATTTTTCTAATATTGGTGTTTTCTTGTGTTTTCAGGTCATTAACTTGAATAAAAAACATATCATGTTGGATATGCAAAATCTATGCATGCATTAAAACAAAAATAAATTCAATAATTACTGCAGAATTCAACATGTAGAAAAAGATCTTCCATAAAAGTGATTGAAAATTGTGTCATAACGTTTTATTGCTGAACATTTTAATACTTTCTCCCACCAGCACTCGCATCCTTCCTATTCATCTGGTGGTTTGGTCCCCGACAATTCTAGATCACGTATGACATGGTTCTGTGCATGAGAGATTATTCTGAATTAAACCTGATCAATGTGGCTCTTTATTCAACCCTGTCTATGCACTGAAATTGAGCAAGACCATGTTTGGCTCCAAACTGAGATAATTCTTTTAAGCAGAAAGTAGACAAATCTGTTGTTGGCAGATTTCTCACACCGTGGAGACCAGTGGCGACAGACTAGTCAAGCTGCAGATGTTCACAGATTATAGGCTTGTGCAATAATCAGCTTTTTGGAGACATGTTCACTCTCTCTCATTACAAGTGGCCCAGTGTGACAGATAAAGATACACAGATGGCCTTATTCTTTGGAAACTGCACAACTGCAAGTTTATTTTTTTGACTAATTTGATAAAGCGAGCAATACGTGTTTGTGTGTACACGGCAACATAGTCTAGCGAAGATACAAATAAAAGCACATGCATTTCATGGGCATGCAGGCACAAAAGGGAAGAGTCGGAGACAGGCAAGTTGGGATTTTACCTGCAGTCAATTAAAAGAAAAAACCTTTCCTAGAAAAAAACGACACCAAAGGACACCTCTGCTGCCACATATTGGAGTCGTGTTCCAAGGAAGTGTCTGCCGCTTAGTTGGGGTCAATAGCTCAATAGTTCACGTCATGAAAAACCAAGGATTCTTCCTGAGTTGCACGCTCGAGTTTTGCAAGACAAAAGGCTACATGAGAAATCAGAATCAAAGTAATGCAATGCAACTTAGATCTACCATTATGTGTTGTGACCAGACTGTAAGAAATGTAGAAGTGCTCCTATTTTCATATATGTCCCTTATGTTCGCTGCTCCTTGCAGTAAAAACACCACCGAGAGTTAAAATAAATCAGTAAGCATTGTAAAGGTAGCATATGACACCGAAACTTGTGAATATGACCATTCATTAGAAGGGTCACACTAGAGCACTGCTTCACCCAAATTGGCTTCGAGCAGGTCTAAATATGGAGTGCAGTGCAAAGCAGAACATTTGTGGTCTACAATGGGAGAAATAGATGGCTAAAGCAGTTACAATCCCTTGGGTGGACAGAGGAATACTAAAAATACTCAGCATGCACAGTAGCTGCAGGTCTTTTTGGAAAGAAAGGAAAAAAAAATGAACGTACATGAGAAGAAGAAGAAAAGAGAAGCTTTACCATGTGAACTTGCACTGAGGCATTTATGTGAAGTGAATGCATTAAAGGCCCAGAGTAACTACTAAAGCTAACATCTGTAATGCCACAGTCTATTTTGGGCTTCGATTGCAGGAAGCACTTTTCTTTAATGAATGACTCACACTGGTTGTTGACAAGAACATGGCCCAATGTTTCCAGAGGTTTTGTGCTGAAAAGCTTCCCACTCACATTATCCATTTAAGTGTTCAATCAGGAATGAAGTTATCAGATGAGGTTAATGCCTAACCTACCTTCTAGTGAACGTGGTAAACAAAGACAGTCTTATTTGTCTGAGGAGCAGCACAGTGAAAACATATAAAAATTGATTTGGGCTTTGGACCAAAATCAGGCAGGGCTGTGGTAATCAGATTTTACACGGAGGCATCATTCAGTGTTGCACTGATTTTTATCTCTAATGCAGTTTCCTGTGGGGATCCATGCAGCACAAGGGTGGGTAAATAGAAGGCTGTGGAAAATGCAAATTGTAAGAAGGCTATTTTATGCAAATGAATCTATGAAGTCAGTAACAATTAACTGATTACCTTGATCGGCATCCCAGGTACTCAGAAAAATTACCAGTCTGCTTTAGTGCATAATAACAAAGGGTATTTACCTGGATTTTATACTGCTGAGTTTGAATGTTATCTCCATCTAGATTCAGAGGTTCAGAATTCTATTTTTTTTAACCATGTTTCATGTCTGTGCTACCAACAGGATGACGCTGTAGACATTTAGCCTAAACTATACGCCAAATAATTGTAGCTAAAAGAATGGCTAATCAAAAACATTAATGGAGTGTGCACCACTTGTCCAGAGAGTGCAATCAGGTTATGAGTAAACTCAAAATAGAATAGGTTTCAGAGTAACGATGGTTATGTGCAATGCGGGCTTTTATCTTTTATATTTGCCTTTCACTCCAAGCCTCAATCACCCGTTCACACACATTCATACAAGCGCTGTCTTTTTAAACATCACAGTTCCAGAGGACAGAGGTTATCATCACTTTGAATCAAGGAGTTCCTAATATTAGAAAGTTGGGGTTTTTTTTAATGACTTTGGTGGGAGAGCGCTAAAGGAACAGGATGTTTGATTCTTAACAGGGACTGGACCCTCTAATATAGCCTTTCCACACACTAAATCAGATATGCTAATGTCCCAAGAGAGGATTCAGTCAAAGGCGTTACCATTGCCATGGGTCTTTTAAAGTATAAAAATCACATGTTTTTGTAAGCAGAGAGTAGGCCTTTGGATGGGGCACAGGAAATTGCAGCATTATTTACTTTGGCATTTTTGGAAGCTTTGGAATTTAGCAAAGTGAAGGCCAGAGTTAATCCTAGACATGATACAAATGACTGGCTTGAATATTGTGTATAATTAAAAAATATTTGGCACTTAGGGGAAGGCGGTCATGCAAAACTGCACACCGCCATCCATCTATCCATCCATTTTCTGCCACGACCCAGTTTGTCAGTTTGCTGGTCTAGAGGATCCAGGGGTACTACAATGACACAATCTTCCCAGGAGTGGATGTCTCAACAAATTCACCCCAAGCTCAGAGAAATTGCTCAAAGAAATTGCAAATAAATAAAAAATAACCAAGAACTAGATCTTACAGGCCTCAGTCAGCATGTTGAATGTTAAAGTTCAGCTTTCTAAAATATGGCAGCATCAAGATGGCAGCACGGCTTAGGTCTGCACAGCTGCATCTGAACAAACCACAAGACTTCTGGAACAATAACCTTTGGACAGATGAGACCAAAGTGGAGATGTTTGGCCATTATGCACAGCCTCATGTTTGCCAAAACCCAAACACAGCCTATCAGCACAAACAGCTCCAACTGTCAAGCACAATGGTGAAGGGGTGATGATTTGGGTTCGTTTTTACAGCCACAGTCCAGACCTCAGTCTGATTAAAATGCTGCGCATGAACCTCAATCAACTGTGGCAATACTGTATAGAGGAACGGGCCAGAATCCCTCCACATCCATGTGAGAGCACACAATTTTTCAGGTTTTGCCAAAACAGGCACAAATCATAAAAAACATAACAGGCTCAAACTGAAACAGCGGTCGAAACCACTAAACAGGAAGTGAGTTCATGTAATTAAATATGTTTTTAAAAAAGCGCTGTATGAACTTCCTGAAGTCGTCTTCAAATACTGTGGTAGAGCACTGCAATAAGAAAAAATCTATTTTCTCCCTCGATGCTTACAGTCACTCTTTTGACATGATCAGGACAACATGCCACGGCGGCTGACCCACTTGGTTAGCTCATTGCTGTTTTTACTATTATTGCAGTGAAAGATGAAATAAATGCATGAGAAAAAAGAGGCATTAATTTGTTTTAACCTTGGCTTTAAAAAAAACTTGACTTTTTTTTCATCCAAGAAGGAAAGCTGAGCAAAATGATGGACTTTTTCTCGTTATTTGGTAAGGATTAGGACTCACAAAGAATCCACTATTCTTGCCCTTCAGCAGTCTCAAAGGCTTAAACCATGCTGGTGAAATTAGTGGCATTATATGACAGGGAGAGTGAGCTGCAATATTTTCTATAACCCTCCAAGAGTGATAAAATGCCTTACAGCGATGTTCATAAATGTCAGTCATGCCCTGGCAGAGAGCTGCACTGCTCAATTAATATTATATGTCAAACAATGCTCAATCCAGTTTTATGGGTCTATTCTGGTCACACACAGTCTGAGCCTCCAGTCACGCAAACCTGTCCTGACCTGCACAGAGAAGCCAGACTAGATGCTGCGAGAGCGCCTTGATATTCAACTTGTAGTTAAGCTTTCAGTTTAGTATGTTGTACAATGCCTTAAATGACATGAACATTTTTAGGAGCTGTTATTTATTTATTTATTTTTTAACAATTTATTTTTCTCTTAATAAAATCCAACCTTAAACTTTGAAAGGATTATGTTTTAGTAACATTAGAAATACTGGAATAGTGTGAATACATTGAAAATACATTTCAGTCTCCTCTAGTATATTAATTTAGCTCTCTGTCATATCTTATTCAGATGGCTTCTTTCCTCCCATTAGTTGTCAGTTCAATACTGCGCTGCAGGAACTGAGAAAAGGTTCACCACCCTGTGTCACTAACGCTTGTTTCACCTGTGGTCACTACATGTTGCTGAGTTGCATTTATTTTCTCATTGTCTCCGGTCGCCACACCACTGCTGGTGTAAACCAATTTACACTCAGAAAATAGAAAGAAAAACCATTTTTCATATTTGAGAAACTGGAGTCCGAGATGATCAGCTGCTATAAATGCTGGTGATACGTTTCTTTAATTCAAATAAATGATTTATATCCATCTGCTTCAGCAGTGATCAACATTCTTAATTAGTAGGTATGTAAACTGAGTGTGGACAGCTGGTTGCCTGGTAACCTCTCTGTGACAGTAAGCTTTGAGGAAGTTCTTGCTTTCTGTCAAGAAACTGGCACAGGCCTCAACAAAACCACAACTTCTTTTTTTTTTTTGTTTTTGGATGAACTTGCTGTCTCAGTTCAGAGTCAGCCAGCTAATTTTACCTCAGATATGCTAATTGACTGGCTTCCTAGCTGATGGAATAATTTGAGAGAGATTGTTGCTAAACCAAACCCACAAGTCAATCTTAACAATTATCATTCAATCTATCTCATGCTTTTCTTCTGTGATTGACACTCTTTGGGGTCTCACTCTTTGCTCCTAGCATTTTGTGTGATGTTGGATATCACATCGCAGTGCCTGTTCCATCATTTCCTGTATACTGATACCTTGCAGCGGGAACTGCACG
>VUQK01011039.1:0-18701 GCA_015106715.1 Bujurquina vittata | reverse complement strand
ACATTTGGGGGGGGTTTGTTTATGTAAAATTAAAAAAAAAAAAAAAAACAGTTTTTGATTCACAGATTCTGATGTGGGTGAAAAGTAAAAGTGTGAATTTAGAAGGGTTTACATGAGAACAAATAATCATATATTACATAGTGATTGATTTGAGTTGTTCTGTATTTGGTTTTCTCTCTTTTTAAAGGGACATCCTTTGTATGAGATGATGGCGTATTAATTATAAATCTCTATTTCTTTATTTTTCACCCCTGCTGCAGATTACTAGAGTACACTGCAGTGCACTCAAAAGAGGGCAGTGTAAGCACACATGCAGGCTTCCCTTGATGCTTACCCCAATTTCTCCATATTTCTCACAGAAACAATATTCCACTGTTACAATACACCATATGTACATATAATATTTTATATAAATGTTGCAGCTTTGCAAATCAAACCCTTCCAACAGCAACTGTTTTTTTCTTCTTCTTCAATTTAATAGCCTATTTGTCAGGGGCAAAACGGCTGGAATAAAAAAAGAAGTATGACTAATGTAATTTGAACAGACATTTCAACAGTCAGAGTGAAAAACCCAGTGGTCAAGCTGTGAGGAAAAAGCTGCACCTGGTAATTGCTGCAACACCCACTGACCCCTGTGCAATGTGCATCAGCATAACCCTTCACAACATGTAAGAAAATTGCTTCATAGTTAGTGCATTATTGTTTCAGTGATGGCAGAGAGGTTGCTTTGCCTGGCCCTGGGTGGCATCATTAACACAGGCTGGAGTAACGCGTTTAAATCAGATGGCATTGTCACAGGTGTAACTACTGCTGTTCATGCATGTGATTAATGTCCCCTTTTTTGATTAATTTCCTACGTTGGCTGAGAAGCCCTCACATTTGTGATTAATGAACCTGCAGCCTAATATAATGTAATAGTGGTTTATTTATTTTTTTTATGTGTATATGCATGTGTGTTCTCACTGGTTCCAGCATGAAGTATCCTTTCAATCCTAGTTCTGTCAATAGTAAGTGCTAAAGGTCAGGCTAGAATAAATTGTGCACAAAACATGAAATTTTCTTGACAGCAGAATTTGCCTCACCTTGGAGTTGTGATAAGGGTAATATGCTAGGCTGCTGCAGACATAGAGAAACTAGCACACACCTAGATATAAAGTTAGTGGGAGGCTGATTCCTAAATCCACATACAATGATGCAGCTCTGGTCTCAAGGGTCTAAGCTTCTGTGTCTGCCTGAGGGCTGTGATGGGTGTGACCAAGATGCTGCAAACCAGATCCCCACACTCTTCTCTTTTCAAGAGGAAAAACAACACAGTGCTTGGTTATCCTCACTGTTGACCTTTTGATGTCTAGGTCGATATTCTGTCTTTTTTTTTCCCCTCTCAGGCTTCTTCCCACTGCTGCCCACCTTCCCCACATCCCTGGTGGTGACGGAGACGAAGGACACAGGGGTCTGTAATTAGCTGGTTGACCCCGGGGTTGGGTTGTGTGACCTCGGCAGCCGTGAAGCGCAGATCCAGCCTGATCAGATGAGTAGTTCTGAGGGATCAGTGGTTGAAAGACAGCCGCCTCCGCACCTCAGCCAACCCAGTCACATTAGCCAGTGCAGCCGCGATGGGCACAGTTACAGGAGCCCACCTGACGAGCCCAAGCAGAGTCACAAACACCTGTCTGGGTAGACGACAAACATACAGACACATGTTTTTCAACATCCACACACACCGATGAGGCTGCAAAATAGACGACCTGCCACTATTCAAGGAAAGGAAAGGAGGAGGGGGGCTGAAGGGTAATCTGACCTAGGTAGGGGAAGGATAGGGAGGGAGGGGATGGGAGGTGAGGGAGGAGTAGTGCTGGCCCTTGGTCAAGTGCCTTGTATTCCACAAACAGGCCGCATCCAGTTACACTTTACCTGAGAAGCTGAGCCTGAGGAGAGGATTCAAAGAAAAGCTTGTGGACCTCCCTCCCTTTGGTGTACTTTCTTTGGCCAAAAACTACATCCTGATTTCTTCTGAGCATGTAACCAGGGATTTAGTGCAAACAAAGGCCAGTTCACAAGTGTAAGTGCTGCAGAAACATTATAAGAGATGCCTTCACTGAGTTACTGTACATACAAGCAGGACTGAGGATTGGTAAATGTGGCTCAGCTGTCTATACTGCCTCCACTGCTCACTACGCTAATTAGAAGCTGCGAGGTGGGAGAAAGGGAGAGAGTGTCATCAAGGACACGCTGGGAGACGTTCACCTGAGACAGCTCAGTCACTGATGCTCCGGGCACATCAGCATGACCTGAACACCGGCACTGTTTGAAGTTGTGACAGAGAGAACAAGAGACAAAAGCGTCTGGATCTAACTGTAGGCCTTGGGGGAATAAAGAGACAGGAAGAAATGGAGAGAAGGGAATGCGGAGCGAAGAGAAGGGAATTTGGTGTAGAAAAATAGGCAAAGAGGACAGAGAGAAAAAGCAAAGGGAGAGCTCTTTCCCGCTTTCCTGTATGAAAATTGAGGCCTTCTCTTTAGGATACTTATTATTTAGTCTCACTTTCTGTTACTTATCCCTCATTTGTTTCTACCTCTTTACCTCTCTCAAGTCATCATGTTTACACAAGCTGTTACTGCCATTTCCCCGTTGTCTAACCCTCTGCTGTTTTTCCTCTTTCCCCCCCCCTCTTTCTTTGTCTTTTTGCTACTGGTTGGAAATCTGGAAGGCTTGCTCATCGTCGCCAGCCTCTGTTAATCCCCTCCCAAAGCACCTTAGCAACGCTAGGAATTTAGAGATGCTAAAAAAAAAAACACACAACGACAACGACAACAACTGTTCTTAACACTGGGCTCGTATTGGCAAGAGTGGCCACATCTTGAGATGTGTGTGTGTTTTCCATAAGTAGTTCAGAACAATCTGGAAGGGTGTGATAACCAAGGATCTCTCAAGAGTGTGTGTGTGTGTGTGTGTATGTGTGTGCATATACAGTATGTGTGTGCCTGAACATGTGCACAGAGTGGGACTGCATGTCTGTGTGATATAGTTCCTATATAACAACCAGCAACCTGGTAATCACAGCATGTAGTCACCTGAGATGCTCATTATCTAGTCTCTTTACATGTTCCGTCTTTGTCTGTACCACGGCACAAACTGCACACTGCTGGATGAGCGTTTGTCTTTGTGTGGCGGGCTGCGCACACCTGAACAAGTCAATGAGAGACTGAAAATAAGTGAAGAAAAAAATATATAAATTATTACAGACAGCAGTGAAACAATTTATGTTATTATGGGCCTATCTTTGATGCTAGCAAAATGCCTTGATGAAAAAAAAAATCAATAAAGCAAGGTTACAACACTCACAGCAATTACGACATCAGTTATTTTTCATTTATTGGCTTTGTGATTTTCACACATCAACACAGATCACCCCTGCACCTCTCGCTTTCTCTACCCAAAATCAATTACTTAGGGGCAATGGTAAAATAATTGAGGGCGCATTTAGGCCTTGAAATTAATACATAGTTTAAATGTTAAAACTTTTCTCTAACTTCTCACTTTGAAGCATTAATTTACCTCTCAAATTGAATGTGAAAATAAATGACGGAAAGCACAATATTTTTTATTCTCAGGCTGTAATAAGATGCAAGAGTACATTTGCTATGCACTCATTATTTTTTTCTCCCCCAGCCATGGCTGTGTAAGCCAACAGAAAAACAAACTACAAAATGCAAGTGCATGGCACATGCCTGTCTCATAAGATGGCATTTAATCCATCAAAAAAAAAAACACTTAAAAGAAGTTTTTTTTTCTAAAACAAAAAATATACACATTTACATGACACATACACTCATGCACAAGAAAGATGCTGATTAGAAATTAACAGCAGATCCAAACAATACATTTTTATTACAGGGGATTGTGTTCAAATAAAAATGACCTGTTTTCACACTTTTTTTCCACAGTGACTGGGGGCTGTGGCCAAATGAGGGCTGACAATAAAGCTTCATCTGATCCTCTGTCTCCTATAGTGGCAGATCTTTATGAGGTTTCTACTCGGCTGGTCAAACAGCACATTAAATACACTTGAGGCTGTAGAAATATTCATTACAGGCATTTTGACGGATTTTACAAATCTGAAAATGCAGCGGGTTCTTGGACAACATGCCAGCTGAGGGACTAAGAGTATTAAGACAGTGAGACTGGCTCCAGCGAAAGACACTAGGGAAAGAGCGCTGCTACAGCCACTGCAGTTTTTTTTTGTTTTGTTTTTTTTGGTGTGTTTGTGTTTGCTCAGATGGGCAAAAATATGGGGTTAGGACAGTTTTGTTACCTTCAATTTTTAGCTATATAAGAAAAAAAGCTGCATGCTCTGAAATCAGACACTGTACTGGGACACAAAACACTGGGTGCCAGGAGGAAGGGGTTATGTAATTAAGGGGTTTTGAGAAGATAGCATCACAGAGGAAAGAAAGAGTTAATGGAGAAAATTTGGGGCTCTGACAGTTGCTGACATTTTTCCAAGAGGTCTTTTTGCCCACAGCACCTATCTCCCAGTGCTCAAGGTAAAGATGGGCTGCCAGTAGAAGAGATGAGGAGCTATCTGTAAATCATAGTTTCCCCACAGTGATCCAGTTCAGCTGGTCACAGCCTTGATGGTCATTTTCCTGACAGAGAGACAGAAAAACAAGGAGACAGACATAGATGTGTTACTAATTTGCGTTTATATATATACACACGTGCACACACACACACACACACACACAGTCCAATCTGATGAATGTTTAAACACCAGCAGAATATAAATGTGTTTAGAAATTAATCAAATTTATCCCACACCTTAAACATTCTGATGGGTGACAACAATCTAATGGCCTTGGAAACAAATTGAGCAGGGTTATAACCATTAAGAGCAATTTATCTGTGCCTCTTCGACATTTTCCGGTGACATACACATCCTTCACTTGTTCCAATCTGACCTATCTAAACGACCCAGTGTTTTGATCACTTGACCCAGCAGAGTTCAAAGGTCAGCCAGTTCAAACGGCTATCAGCGCGCTGCAGGTTGCGGTAGGCATCATAAAACTGCTGTTTCTTATCTGAACTCTTTGACCCCCTCATTAACCCCTCTCTGCTGCTTTGAGAATTATCGCCTGCCACAGATTTGTCGAGGTAGTGAGAGTCAGTGAGAGTTTGTGGGAGTGAGGGACTGTCAGTGAAACATGGAGCTTGTTGAAGCGTTTATAAGAGCACGAGTCTTTACCTTTACTTTAGCAATGCAAAGCTTTTCGCCAAAATGGGAACGACTGCATCATAACATGCTCACAGCGGCAGCATGTTGATGCTGCATTGAGGTCATGTGGGAAAGAAAGAAAAGATTTCCCAAATGACAACTTGTGAATTGAAGAACGGTGAATTAAAGAAGTAACACAAAGTTCTGACGTGGGGCAATGTTATTTGTATGACTGTATGACGCACATCATTAAAGTTAAACATAATGGAGCTTTCCATGTTATAATTAAAACCTGGATATTCACATACACTGAGAAGTTTGTAGTGAGGTGACATAAATATGGCATAATGTTAAGCAGGTATTACAAGTGCAGTTGAGGCTGATGGGAAGGCCATTAGTATTTTTTATCGTTTAATGTTAAAAACATCATTTTGATCTGTTGATGGCACCATGAGGAAAAGTTAGGAGATCACTAGATTTATTACAGTTTGATGTTAAACATGGATTATGGCCCACATGACTTGTCAGCCTCATGGTAGCACTGGAGGAAAAAACTCATTACACCTATGGGAGCTGCTCAGCCATGGGAACCCATGCCACGAAGCTCCTAGTGCACAGCTTCTGTGCTGGTGTTAATTCCAGAGGAGGTTTGGAACGCTGCAGTTATCGAGACAGTGGAGCTCTGGTGGCTTTTATGCACTATTCACCTCAGCACTCAGTGACCCCACTCTGTGGTCTGCCACTTCATGGCTGAGCTGCTGTGCTTCCTAAACGCTTCCACTTTGCAATAATACCACTTACGGTTGATTGTGGAGTATCTGGATGGGAAGAAAATTCACAAACTGACTTGTTGCAATGGTGACATCCTGTCGAGGCGCTGTGCTTGAATTCAGCGATTTATTTAGAATCACCCATTCTTTCACAAATGATTGTAAAAGCAGACTGCATGGCTGTGTGCTTTTTTTATACATCTGTAGCAATGGGACTGAAAATACCTGAATTCAAAGATGAAGAGATGTGGCCCAATACTTTTGTCCATAACGTGTACATCATCTGAGAGCCAATGATGGTCCAAAGTATTGTGTCATTTTGTGTTCCACATTTAAATGTGTTAGTAGATAGATGAAAACTCTTTCACGTCATTTCTTTTGCTCAACAATGACTAAACAACAGACATTGTCTCGATAGATCACTGGATAAATGCAGTGCAAGTAGAGAGTCTATATGTACGCCCAAAGCTTGCAGGTTTGGATCAGTGCTCCGTGAGGACTAGCTGGGAAGGAAGAAGCAGTGTTTCTGCATGCACATGCTTTTATTTTAAGATTTTTGGAAGGCTTCAGTCAACCCCCTAAAAAAAAATCAGGTTCTTGTTGGGAAAAAAAGAAAAAAAAATTTGTACAAAAGTGTTCAAATGGGGAAAGAAGAAGGACCAAGAAAATAAGTGGGCTAGAAAGAAAGCAATATTATTCTGCTCGGAATCACCATTAGTTTCAAAAAAATCCATCTCAGTGTCATATTAAAATGAACTTATTAGAGTGAAAATGCTTTTAAGAGTTTTATACAACTTTTGGATGCTCTCTTCATTTATCCCCCAACCCACAACATGCCCACCCCAAACAGGCTCAAGGTTGTTGCATATATTTAGTGAGGAACAGGAAGCCACTCACCATGCTTTCATTAACATTTATTCTAAATTCCCCTTTTTTCTCTTGAGCACATGCAATAGTCTGACTGTTGTTGCCAAACAACACACAGTTTGCTTGTCTCCAAGACTCCATTAAAGAAACTCTTTGTGGAAGCACTTGTGCTGAGAGAGGGGGGAAAAAACTAAGAGTAAACTCTGGGCTAAAGATTCTTCCTTCAAGTGCACAAGCAAGAGTATTTCAAAGGACACTTCAAACTTATCATGTGGCCTTTCCCTGTTGTTGCATTTGGGACAAATAGATACTGAAGTATTGTTTGATTTGAGCATGGCAAAGGAGGGCTTTTAACCCAGTGATCAAACGAGGTTAAATTTTAATAGATCAATGCTGCAGTGACTGTTTTTTTTTTATTTAAAGAACAAACCTGTTTATTTTTAACAGCAAATAACTGACTTTACTCATGTTAAAGTACAATTTCATCTTATCAGAGACTTAAAAACTTCCTTCTAGATCTGATTCACCTATTAATAGAGCACACATTTATGTAAGGCTAAAAAGGCAGTGTCCAAGAGAATTAAATTCCCTGCCATGATCATGGTAAATATGACAGGCCCAAAGGGCACATGGATGAAATTAGGCTTCAATGCTTAAAGTAAAGCTGTATTTTAATCCAAACTATATTTTCTTAAACCTAACCGAAGTGCCAGAGAAAGCAAGCAAATGAGGAAGAGAGGTGTTGTTACTGTGCTGCAAAGTCCATACAACGTTGAACACAGGGTTAATGGACGGGTCAGCAAAACACTCTGTTCTGCAATTTCCTATTTTAAATAATGTTTAATCCCTTCATCATCACTGTATTGATGATGAAGGTCCTCTTTATTAACCTAAACCTTTGCAAACATGGGCTGAAAATAGCTGAACTATACTGCGCTCTAATGGGATGCATTCAAAGGGTTTAAGCTGGAGGACTCATCACTGTGCTCGCCAAAGCAATTGCTGAGATCTCGCTGTGCCGCTGTAATCACTAAGCAGACAGGTCAAGAGTCAAACAGTCAGGGAGACTGTAAACAAGCCAACTTTTACTTTTACTCATTTTATTTGTGTTAAAAGCCACAAAGTCGCTTAAGTCGCATCTCTGAGGGTGAGCAAAATTAAAGAAATAACACTCTGTATTAATGCAATTCTGTTCAACAGAATCACAAGCTGAATGATCAACCATTGCCATAGAGTTGAACTGACACTTCTCTAAGACACTGAAAAACACTACATCCTTCAAGAAGATGGGAATTTACTGTAGGACTGTATCAGAGTTTTTAAGCAAAGTGTAATAAAATGCCACCTGAGAGGACAATCTGGTGAACGTGTGCAAAGATTATACAGTTTTCCTTTTATCTTTATTTTCTTCTCAATATAGCTTTAACCTGGGGTTTGTTTAAAAAGTTGTCTTTTACACGGCCGGTCTTGTGCAGGCCTGTTCTCAGTGGTCTCCTCACATTATGATGTTTCAGCTGTTACTTTACTGAATGTAGCACAGCACTGCATGCACAGGTGCTTGTGAACTGACCCTAACCCTAGAATATAAAATAAAGGATATGATGATTCTTTTCAAACTTCTAAGCCAGTCACATTTCTTCTCTCCTCCCACTAAAACAGTTGTGCTAGTCACCACATGAAAAGATTCCTTTCAAGTGCTGTGTGGACAGTGCACAGCTTCGAGACCTGAGAGCACGACACAACAAATCTACAGCCAGGAGTGTTTGTGGAAAAGGTGAACATTCGATCATCGTATTTAAGTATGTTGTCAGCTATACTTTGCAACGCAGTAATCCAAAAATATATAGAACTGTCAGTATTCTGTATGTAGTTTTGAATCTGTTACAGGTGTTGGTAATCACCGGTAAAGCTGTTACTTTAGGCCAATTACATGACATCAGCCCAGTATTTTTAGATATAATTCTGCGTCATATTTCAGCATAATTAAAATTGCATTTAAGAATAAAACATGAAATGCCACTTTTGCCAGAAAGGTTGGAAAAAAAAAGGTTGTGGTGCACAGGATTAATGATGTCTGAGTCTCCTTCACAAACTGGCAGAATACTGAATATTAATCCAGCGGTATGACGCGTGTAGAGCTTCAACCTGGTGCCATTTCCAGGTTTGTTTAATTAAAGGTAAACACAGTAGATCATTGTGAATGATGACACTTCTCAAACTAGAAGCTGTATTATGCTTTTCATTGATGATAAATCCCTGTTGCCATCAGAGGGCAGCAGGACAGATTGTTTATTATATCATTTAAGTAACCAGAGGAAGTTTTCATATGAGCACTGACTACTCTGCAACATTCCTACAATGCACATTTAATGTGTGCATTGTAGGAATGTTTTTTTTCTCTGTGTGTCTTGCATTTCTTATTTAGCACTTCCTATTTTGCTCACCCTTTTTTACAGACTCAGCTGAGAAACCCAGTTTCCACCAAAATAAATACCAGCACCTAGCTTTCCTTCATTTGGATTTAATGCCCACTTGTTTGCAAATCTCCCACCTGTGTGCTATATACCCGCTCTGAATTGAACACAAAATACTGTGGGAAAAAGCAAGTCTTAAGGTTTTCTGCTGCTAAAATAAAGCCCCAGTATCTGTGCAACATAAATAGAAGTCACTTTGCTTCATACATTTTGCATCTGAATTTCTGCCATTAGCATTTTTTCCCAATGAAAGAAGTATAACATTTCTACATGACAGGGAAATCTCAGGTGGGATGATGGGGTGGTTAGTTTGGTCTTAAACATAAAAGACCAAAACCTTCATTTAAGTCTAATATGGGAAACTGTCTGTGTTAGATTCTTTTACTCATGACCACGGCTCTTTACCAATCTTAACCAAATCATGCTAGCTACCTATCCTGTGGCCACTGATGGAAGCAAAAGAAAATGCTGATAGTTTAATATTGATATGGTGGACAATAGGAAATTCCCCATTGCCTGAATAAAACATGTATTTTCTTTAGTGACTGAAATTCACTTGTTGCCACTTTTGTCTGCTGTTTAATGTAATTAATTACAAAAATGTATACTATATTTTTGCATAAAATGTATTGGTTTGGTTTGATTAAAGCAAGTTTTGACGCAAAGCATTCCAGTAGTTTTCTTTTTTTTTTCATACTAGAGCCTGAGATTGTAAAATTTTATACAACGTGCTTTTACATTGTTACAAAGTTCTATTTACGAAATTCAAGCTTATTTAGACTAAATTGATAAAGATATAACTGGGTGTAAAACAGAAAATACAGGGAGGGGAATCAGTAGAGTCCAGATGGCGGGGTGGAATAAGATGTGAAGATTTAGACTATAAACATTTACAGAAAAAATACTTGAAAACTGTTAAATAAATGTGAATTTCTGTCAAGCTATCTTTATTAATCAAGATTAAGTAAATCGAAATTGGTAACGGGCTTGTGACTTTTGTCAAATCCAGGCTGGGACTCCTTTAGCACTTTCATTCAGTGATGGACAGTGAGACCATTCAGTATGCTGCACCCCACCCCCTTAACTTGCATCTTCTACAGACTTATTCTTCCCTTTCTCCTCCTTCCTCCCCCCAAAAAATCCCCGGTTCCTGTGGAGTGGCTGGTTTTGTGTGGTCCACAGCACTGTCCCGTTTTTATCTCTCCTCTGACGGGTTGCCCCGGTCCCCCTCGCACCTGCGCCTCTCCCAGGTCCCTACAGGAATGCGCTGGGGCTTGTAATCGCCTTTGTGGGGGCCATTGAGTTGTACGGCTGACTGAAACTTCCCAACCTCACAGCGCGCTGGCCGCTGAATGGGACTCAGCGTGGGGCGGCTCTCCAAACCACGGGCGCTGCCAAATTCCTACAGTGGCGCTCCACAATCACTCCCACACAGGCCCCCGATATACCGCCAGGCAGGAGGGACGGGGAGGGGCAGCGGGTCGGGATGTGGTGGCGGTGATTGTGTGTGTTGGGCAGACACATGGAAAAGTCTACATTTCGCTCCAAACAAGACGGACACTTTCTGCGTCGCGTCTCCACTCTGGATGGACATGTCGCTAAAAACATTCATTTTTTTTTCTTGTCACTTTGTCAAGCTGTTAGAGTGAAGGAGTCATTTAGGTTAACAATAAACCATTTAAAGATGCATTTTAATATCTCACCTCTTTTCAAAAATGTCCCAGTGCAGATGCTATTCCAGCAACGGTGAAATCTGGAAAATAAAAAATGAAAAAAGAAAATAAAAATGCGTTTGGTGGATGCAGGACAAAGTTTCAAAATAAAGCAATTTCTCATAACTTTTAGTACATTTGTGCTGCGTTTCGGTGCATTAGGTCTGTGCGCCGGCATATAGCGTGGTAGCTGTGGGTAGATAGAGCAGCACTGCAGGATTAAGAGGCAGCAAGATTGTTAAACATGTCAACGTGTAATTGCACGATAAGGCCCTTCCGAGGAATTCATTGGCCCAGTTGCTTTCTCTATTCCGCGCTAATCTCGCCCGGCACATTCGCTCTGTGCAATCTGTCTCCATAATCTTCTGTGACAGAGCGGGCGACGAGAGCAGGCTGCTTGGTAATTTTTTAGGGAAGGGGGGAGACGCAGAGAAAATATGCAGAGGCGTGATAAAGTGACGCTAATTATCCCCATTTAGGACAGGGAGTGCAAGGGATCGGGGCTTTACGAACAACCGAGTGTGCGCTGGAGCTGATGGCCTCCTAGCACGGAATATATCGGTGGCTACAAGATAAGGGTATCGCGCGGTGGAGAGATTTATTGGCCAGTCAGCTGTACGTGCGCGCACACACAAACACGCGCACACACAGCCTCTTACACACGCAACAGCAGCAGTAAGCATCGCCGCCACATAGCCTGTATACTTTGCACCCTACACTTACCCCTCTTCCACCTCAAGGTGTAATTTATTCGGGTTAAATTTGCCAGAACGCTCCTCTTTTAGCCTGGCGATGCGCCGTGACGCGCTCCGCCTCTCCGGGCTTTCAGTGTTAATCCGCATCTCTTCACATCAACAGATAAGATACAAACAGATGCAAAACACACGAGAAGGCCATCCCCTGCCATACGGTGCGTGCTTTAGTGAGGAGATGTCTCCATAGATGCAATTGCTTTCGGTTTTGGAATTTAAACTCATTTCCAGACATTGTTCCTGTGAATTTTTTTTTTCTTCGAAAGATTAATGCGCAGCCAGACGTTACACGCTTTGCTATGAGGCCTAACAGGTTTAATTGACATACCATGCAAGTCTTTATCAGTGTGAAATAGGCCCTTTAACTATATATTTGAGATTAATTGATTTTTAAAAAAATGCCTAAGTATGCATAAATTTCCCTCATTTGCATGTGTGTGACTGGGAGGGTATCATATGAGGCCTGCAGGCGAGAAAAACTGAACATCTCAAAACAGCTGTGGCCTGTCATAAAGCCACCATCAGCCTAATTTCGCTCCTCTTTTCAGAGATTAATAATAATAATAATAATATCAAAGTGAACCAGGTATCTTTTTTTCTTAACGTCTTCTTCAAAATGCAGATATTTTGTCAAAGACACCAAAAGTCGTTTAAAATCAAAACACTACATCTCTGAAATTCTGATGAGTCATCACCAACTCAACAAGCTACTTCACTGTAGTGTTGTAACCACTGAAAGTCAAAATCCAGTCTGTGCAACAGTTTGTATACTTTCATGGTTATGGAAGATTCTCTTCTTCACCTTCAATCACTGATCATTTATTCACTCCCAAGTTTCATGCAGTAGTTTCATCGAACTTGAAATTATTGTTCCAATCTCAGTTTGTGCCTCATGCAGTTTGCCCACGTCCCTTTTCGCCCGCTGCTATTTTGCTCAAGAGTAAAATAAGCAAGCAACTCCTCCGCCGCCTTGCTGCTTCTCACTTGACGGGAGCAATCAAATAGAATTAAAGCCAAGTAAATAGATTGCATTTATTTGTTAGACGAGTGATCAAGCCTCTTTAAATACCGGTTCTTTGATTAGCAAGACAATGAAAATGAAGCTAGAGAAATTGAGATTCTTGTGAATCTTCCTTTTAAAAAGAATCATGTGCTGCATTCACGTAGAAACTAAATGTATATTAGAATAGTTAACATTTATTGTGCTGCATCTCTATATAAACAATAATTTTTAAAAAGTAACAAAAGAAGTGGATGTAGGACAAACAGATGCTGCAGTTCAGGTGAAAGATTTGTGAAATTACAGCCTGATTTTTTAAGGAAACTATTAATTTTGTCTTTAAATTTTTACATTACTGTTCTTTCTGCCTGGTTCTTCTATTGTGTTTGTTCGAAACAGAAGCTGCAAAATGACATCAGTGTTTCAAAAGGAACTTACAAAATGCATCTCAGGATCAATCTATCTATATATATATATATATGGATAGATATATATATATGTGGATAGATTATAGTAAAACTGTTCAAAATCCTTTTTTTCAATGAAATGCACGGTAGAGAAGTTGCTCTGTTCTTAAGAGCAGTTTATACTACAATTCTGGCGCAACTTTGCGCAATAAAATTGCAATTAGACATACGGATTACCATAAAACTAGAATATACAATGACCTAATTTCAATTAGAAATATAAAAACAAAACAAAATTAAAAAAAATAAGGATGTAAATTACATTTGCTATTAAAGGATGAAAGGATTCGCATTTTGTGAGATTTTAGAAAAGGGGAAACTGAAGAATGTTTATGAAAAAAAATCTAATTTTCATTCATAAATGAGAAGACTTTGTTCACAACACTAACAGGTGGTTGTCATGCATGTCCTTCTTGTGCGTTGTCATCATAACTTAAAAAAATTCAAAAACAAGTGTGTCCTTATATATTTATATAAAAGGAGAATGGGGGCCGCAATCTGGGCCTGCATTGTATATTAAAATCGACTTAATAATATTGTAACCTGCATGCTACTGAAATAGAGAAGAACAAACTTTTTAAAAACAATTTATGAATACATTTCTAATTACCCACATAAAACGTCGGCTTCTAAAATAACATCTTGCCTTCCATGGTTCCCTTCCAGCCCCATACACTGTAGCTTTTACGCATAATTACGCACAAACAATTGGGCCATTTAAAAGCTCGAGGGATCTGTGTCCAGCAGTGACAAAATTTAAAGAGGAGATTTGTTTTTTTTCGTGAAGAATCCTGATGATATTCTTGTTCCCTAAAACAGAAAACACTTCTGTAAGAACACCGTGAAAATAATCAATCTAAGACGCTCTCTTAAGAATCAAAGCAACATCTTGTGAAATTTATTCAATTATTCTTCATTGCAATATCAGGGCTTTTCACTTGCAGAAAAGCACTTAAATTACAACAGCAGTTGCCCGTCATCCTTTGAAATATTAAAATTATTCACAATTTACAAGAATTAGAGTGTTACAATAAAAAGAGATGATTTCCAAGAATTAAGACACAGGCTTCTGCAAATGAACACAAATGTTTAAAGAAGGTGATTTTCCCATATCTTTTTAAAGCACTTTCTTATGATTATGACACTTATCTCATTTTCAAATAACTTACAATACCCCCCCTTCCCCCCCGCACCAAAAATGATGAGACAATTGAAGCAAAAATCCCCACGTGAACCTGGCGTAACCCTCAACTAAGACTGTGAAGTAATGGACAAAAAATGATAGCACAATAACCAATATCTCAGCATCATATTTGTTATATAATTCCACTGGTGGCTATTCCAAAAAGCCGAGATGAATATGCTATTTACCCTTCATTTACAATATCATAAACATTCTGTACAAAATGCAGGTAGTTCTCAGGACCGGGGTTATTTAGAAAAGAGGTAAATATTTGGTTATGGTTCGTTTGCAGTTTTCAATTATTCTGTGAGTTCTAAATGTGTGTTAGCGGGACGGTCCCGTTCACTCCAGCCGTGGCGCTCTGGTAATGTTGCGGCAAGGCATGGAGTCTAGTTTGCATTGACGGGTCCCCCGGCTCTCCGGTAGGTAAATACATGCTTATCATCTCTCTCAAGTCTCCGGGGCAAGGACCCCGTGAGTGTGTGCTGCTGACGGGAGGGCTTACACTCGGCTCCGACTTCACCAGCGACCCTAATGTCCCCATGGCAGCTGAGGAAGAGACGCCGGAGCTCTGGTGCTGCGTGTAGGTGATCCCGCCGTAGCCGGATGGGGAAGCGTTCATGTAGCTCTGAGAGTTCGAGATGGGGCTGTATTGCAGGGCTGTCATGTCATAGCGGTGCATGGGCTGGGGGTTGTGTGAATGATGGTGGTGCGAGTGGTGGTGGTGGTGCGCTCCGCTCCCAGGGTGCTGGCTGTAGGCTAGCTGAGCCTCCTGCATCATCGCTGCTGCCGCCGCGGCAGCAGCCACCTGCCCCGAGTACGCACCATTCGCCCAGCCGTTCATGTGCGCATAGCCGGAGCTGGCGGAACCTCCGTGACCCCCGGGGCTCTCCAACCTCTGTCCGACCCCGGATGAACTCATGCCAACCCCTAAACCAACTCCACCGCCACCGCTCGGCCCAGAAAGAAGTCCACCAGCAAGGGAATATTTGTCCTTTTTCAGCAACGTCTTGGTCTTCCGTCTTGGTCGGTACTTGTAATCCGGATGCTCCTTCATGTGCATGGCTCGTAACCGTTTAGCCTCGTCGATGAACGGACGTTTTTCAGCCTCGGACATCAGCTTCCACTCTGCGCCCAGCCGCTTGCTGATTTCAGAGTTGTGCATTTTGGGGTTCTCCTGCGCCATCTTTCTCCGCTGCCCACGGGACCACACCATGAACGCGTTCATAGGTCTCTTCACCCGCTCCTGATTCCCTTTCGACCCACTATTCGGCCCCGTTTGCCCCGTCGTCGTATTCGTTTGGGGGCCGGGGGAATGAAGGTCAGTTTCCATCATCATGCTATACATTCACCTGGTTTTAAACTTCGCCACCAACAGAGAAAAAGTCACTTTCAGGATAGGTCAGGCGCGCACAGGTACGGGTGCGCTCAGGCTGGTTGCGCTACAAAATTAATATTCTACCCCAAATTGAAATAAATATGTGATAAAAATTAATCCGAAAAGGCATATAAAATGTTCTCCAACCAGTAGTTCACCCTGTTTTCGCCTGGGTTGGTTCACATCCACTGTGATAGAATGCGCATTTGAGCCACTTTTCCTGTCGGAGTTGAGAAGTTGGTTAAAGCGGCGGCCATATGATGAGCACTGACAGCGGTTAAATGAGCCACAAGCGGCCAATGAGACTCTAGCAGCAGAATGATTTGCATGGCGTTTGGTCAGGTGACTAGAGAACCATAGAGGAAGAACACACCGGAGGAGGAGGAGGAGAATGAGGAGGGAGAAAGGAGGGTCAATCCCACAAATAGCACGAGGCATTTGAAATTTCCAAACACGCTCTCGGAGACTTCAACCACAAAAATAACTAAGATTTGTTAGCACTGATGTAGCGGCCAAACAGTGGGTGCAGTCTGTGATTAGGATGAGTCAAACATCTCAATATAATTTTTCAAAAAAATAGGTAGGCTGTGGCTGCTGAATTTAATTTAAAAAAATCACACAGCTTATAAATTCGAAGGCATAAAAGTGTGGGTGAAATTATTTTCACCCTCAACTTTCCCTCTAGATTTCAGATTGAAGAGTTCCTCTCATATTTAACACGTTATTCTCTCATTTAGCGTGCGGAAAAGCCGGGGCCCAACTATTTTTATGCACCGGCTTTGCCCAACAGTCTACCCAAACTAATCTTAGACGACTTGATTCTGAGCAGGCGCCTCAAAATCAAAATCTCTCTCTCTCTCTTCTGTCCCCCTCCCTACTTCCAGGTATGTAATTAATGTTTGTAGCAATAGCAGGTGTCAGATAGGGAAATCACGCGCATTCAAAGCTTAAAAGTATGAGGAAAAAATTCGGTAAAAAAAAATGCTGGTCTGAGAGACGAAGCCCAAGAGGATGGATAGCCATATAATGACGTGAAATTGCCGGGGCAAAGAGCCATTATCGCCGTCTGCTGGTGATGGTAAATGAGTCCTGGCCACGCGTCTGTGTGCAGCTATAGATGAAAAGAAATACGACATACAGACTGTCATTTTTTAGTGTACATTTGTGCATGCGTGCGTGCGTGTGTCTGTTACATCAAGCGCCACTTATTTACTATCCAGTCAGGTATCCCGTTTGGAAAACCACGAGAGGGAAGCGGTCTGTGTCTTCGAGTCCGCGCATATATAATCCAGATTTCACAGCTGACCTCCCCTGAAAAGCCCAATCAACCTCTAATTGAAAGGGAAAACGAAATACCACTTCCCGCGGCGAGACTAACGATTTAATCATTCTATCGTTCTTTTGCTGTTTTTATTTTAATTGGAGCTTAGCTTGATATGGTTCTCTGTTTAGGATCAGAAGGAGCGAGATCACTCGGACGGATACAGGCGTCTTTGGTGATAGGGTTAACTGGATGTCACAGTGGTCAATAAACGTTTGCAGTGGTCCAGGCAACGTGGCTTAAGGCCCGAGGAAGATGGCAATATAATGATGACACCCGGAGAGCTTTAGGGAGGTGAGTGCGAGTGAAGTGATCACACACACACGCACACACACGTGTAAAAAGAAACATATTAATAATAATAAAAAAAATGATGACGAATACTTCTCTTATTATACAAATAGAGAATTATCAGATCTGCTCAATAGTAATATAGTCACCACGTACAAATCTAATTGATAAAAGCACGTAACCTCCATTTCTTAAACATTTTGAAACTCAATAATATAAGCACGTATAACACACCTAATATTAAATTGGCCTAATAATAATTTTATTAAATACATTTCCAGTCTTTTTGGTTTTCTTAAAGGACTGGACCCTGCCCTAAATCCATCTTACTTTACTTCACACCACCGTTGCAATCCATCACTGTGTCTGTTTTTTTTAAACTCAACAGGCTCATCAAAAGATTACAATTACTATTATTTTTTAAGGACAATTATAATAGTAAAAAATATGACTGCTTCTTCAACAATTATTAGACCCATAAAATTATTGTCGTTATTTATTGCCATTGTTGAGTGGGTTTAGGCTTGTTCATACAGGATTAGCCTGTACAGTGACACTGGGACCCCGGTGGCCCCTGTTTACTTTCGCTGTCATTCCCTCGTCAGTCACTCCTCTTTTAACAAACCTCCTTTCAAACCTCCTCGCTCCTTTGTGCGCGGCCTTTTGTGACGGGATGTGTGCGCACTGTGATGATGGTGCACGACTGGGGCCAAGGGTCAAAGCGGTTATCCAGAGCCGCACTCCCTCCCTTACCATCCCCATCCCCACCAAAAAATACATATATAAATAAGTGAACGATTTCAAATAAATACATCCAGCACGCGTGCAGACTCGAGCGCAGCGGCCAGCGGGTGCCATTACGCTTTTTAATTTTACCCTCCGTTCAGTTATCTATCCCTCGCAAAGTAACCCCGCATGTGAAAAAACCCTCCAGAGTGATTGTATCTGGGTTGCTCTCTTTCATCTTTTTACCCCCTGAAGCAGTTAACCTGAGCGAGGACAACGTTTTGCACGGCGGTGAGTGGCTGTGCCTGCGCAGTGCACAAGCCAGCGCGCACGGAACTGGGTGGTGTTAGTTTAAGGAAGTAAAAGGAGTTCTAAGCATCCCGACACAAGCAGGGGTTAATTATTTAAACGAGCTTAAGAGACAAATAATCTGCTTTTTAGCTTTAAATTAAACACCCTAAATCGAAAGAAAGGTGAGCCCTGCTCCCCCCCCCCCCCCCCCCCCAAAAAAAAAAAAAAAACAAAAACCCAACGAAAAAATGGACCCC
>VUQK01011036.1:5027-22289 GCA_015106715.1 Bujurquina vittata | reverse complement strand
TTAACCTAAAAATAAAATAAAAACCCTTTTGTGGGTTGCCCCCCCCCCCCGTCTGCAGGTCAGCACTGTGACATGGTGTTCGATGGCTGTAAGGGTAAACCTTGCCGTAATGGAGGCACCTGCGCTGTGGCCAGTAATACGCCACACGGCTTCATCTGCAAATGTCCTCCTGTGAGTATACGTGCGGGAAACACACACAGACCTTTGCCATTTGTAAGGACATTGGAGTATATCCACAGTCCAATTTATTTGATATATAATAACCCTAATAATCTAATTCATGTCTGTTTTTCCTCTTGCAGGGCTTTACTGGCTCCACATGTGAATACGACTCCCAGGCTTGCGGCAGCCTTCACTGTCGCAATGGAGGCACGTGCATCTCCGGTCACAAGAGCCCCACGTGTCTGTGCGCCCCATCGTTCACCGGGCCCGAATGCCAGTATCCCACCAACAGTCCCTGTAATTCAAATCCCTGTTACAACGGCGGCACCTGCGAATACACCTCGGAGGCGCCGCACTACCACTGCGTCTGCCCTGCCAACTTCAACGGCCTGCGCTGCCACATCCTGGATTACAACTTCCGGGGAGGCTTCGGCGCCGACATCCTGCCGCCGACGGAGGTGGACGTCGCCTGCAGGATCCCGCAGTGCGAGGAGCGCAAGCACAACAAGCACTGCGATGTGCTCTGCAACAACCACGAGTGCGGCTGGGACAACGGCGACTGCTCGCTCAATTTCAACGATCCGTGGAAGAACTGCTCGGCCGCTCTGCAGTGCTGGCGATACTTCAACAACGGGAAATGTGACTCGCAGTGTGACAATGCTGGATGTCTGTATGATGGGTTTGACTGCCAGAACTTGGAAGGACAGTGCAAGTAAGTTGCTCTTCTGTTGAAGTGAAAGAGTTTTAGTGTAAAAGATTCAGTTAAATATCTTGAAGTGCGTTTATCTCGTCTGATCTGCTGTTAAATAGAAGCTCAGAAGAGCAGACAGGCTGCAGAACTACCAGTGCAAGTTTGAAGGATTCTCGTCATGTCATATCATTCTGTGTTTCCAGCCCTCTGTATGACCAATACTGCAAAGACCACTATGCTGACGGCCACTGCGACCAGGGCTGCAACAACGCAGAGTGCGAGTGGGACGGCTTGGACTGCGCCGGCAACATGCCTGAGAAGCTAGCTGTGGGCCAGCTGGTCCTGGTTGTACACATCACCCCCGAGCACCTCCTCAACAACTCCTTCGGCTTCCTGCGCGAGCTGAGCCGCGTCCTCCGAACCAATGTGGTGTTCAAGAAGGATACAAAGGGGGAAATGATGGTCTACCCGTACTATGGGGATGAACACGAGCTGAAGAAGTACAACGTGAAGCGGTCAGTGGACTCCTGGTCAGAGGTTCCTGGCAAAGTGCTGAATGTGGTGAAGAGGAGCCTGCATGATGTGGCTGGTGGAAGCAAGCGAGTGAAGCGGGAGCTGGATCATTTGCAGATCAAAGGGTGAGAAAGCATTTCCAAAAGGCATTAACCTGGGTTTGGAGCGTACTCTTCCATTAGCTGTCTGTTGTTTCATTTCCTGGTCTTTGTTTTTGCCTTTTTTTTCTATCCAAGAAATCACTCCGTCATTTCCTTGTGGAAGCTAATGATGGGATTCAGAAAAATAATGACTGGCCTCTCTTTGTGCCTTCTGTTCTCTCTGCAGTTCAGTTGTCCACTTGGAGGTGGACAACCGTCAGTGCGTCCAACAATCCACCGAGTGTTTCCAGAGCACCAGTGATGCTGCAGCGTTCCTTGGGGCTTTGGAGTCCAGTGGCAAGCTGGATGTACCTTTCACCATCGAAGCTGTTTTCAGTAAGTATATTTCAGGTATCTGCATGAATCAAAAAGTCTGCAGAGGGCAAAAAGTAGAAACACCACTTTTGCAAGGTTTAGCTGCATCACTACAAATTCTGAACATTTTCCACAGCAGTTTGACCTAAAGCAGCACATTTGGATGTTTGCATACATAATGTCATGTGTTCACTGGAACACACCTAAAACGTGCAGATTTTTGAAGATGTCAGACTTTGTCTGTTCTCTGAATTATTGTGGTTTAGTAACAATGGAAACTGGTAAATGCTTATTTGCAGCATGTTTATGAAAAATCTCCTCTGGTGTTGTAATGTGATCTGCATCCATGATAATCCACGGCGTTATCAGGCTGGAGCCAGAAAAGCACCACTGAGGGAACACGTTACGTGTTCGGGTGTGCTGAGCGGGCGTTTTCTGTCACAGCTGAGAGGTCTGCCGGACGAGCGCCGTAATAGTGCGCTGATTATTTGCCGTTTATACATCAGAAACTGTTCAATAAACATCAAGTTTTGAAAGCTATTTGCAGGCAGCAGAGCTAAGATGATGAACGTCAGACTGCGTCATTGGGGGGTAGTTTGAGCCATTTCCAAACACACAATCCTGCTGCTGGTCCTAGTTTTCACTAAAGTGCCAAATGAGTTAATCCACTGCAGAAACGAATCCCCAATAAACGCAATCACTTTCCCTCTGAGGAGAAATTTGATGTGATACTGTTTAGGGAACGTAATCGCCTTCTTTTGAAAGTAAGCTACTTTCTGTTTTTAAAGATTTGTCTCTTCAGTTGGGATGAATGGGTCTTGAGAGTGAGCGCCAGACGGGACCGACTAGTTGTTGGTGTAGTCTTTTTTTTCATTGGCGCTCTTGATAGACAACAGCGTAAAGTCAACTAAACTCCTTAAAACTGTATTTCAACGCGACACTAATGCATCTTTCTAGGACTGTTACACATTTTACAAAAGGCAAGGACTGCACTGCAGGGATAATTCCACTATTTGCAATGTAAAAATAAATGTGATTTAGTAGCAAACGGGCTAAAAAAACTGAAAGCTCACTGGTAGGGTTCTTTAGGGCCTTGTTGCAGTGTCCACACGAAACATGCATGGATAAGACGCATGCTCTTTCAAAGCGAGCGTGTCCGCCGTGGCCTCCGGTCAGGTCCTAACCCTTCAATCCTTTGATTGTGTATTTGTTATGCAGCAGTGAACAAATGCAGCCGTGAATCTCTTGGCCTAAACATTCAGTCCTTCCCTCGGTGTGCAAATCCGATGGCTTCAGGCTCCAAAATGGTTAATTGCTGTAAATCAACTCATCGAACCCCCTCAATCACATAACATAGCCGTGTCTCTGCCTCTGTTTCTCAGACGTGTATACGTCCGCGGGTAACACACTCACACACACATGCACGCACACGCACTTCATCCCACAGTGCGAGGGGCTGCTGCAACCTTCACCTCGCTGAATGTAATACCAGGACTTAATGTATCTCTGAGGGTTTAGGTTGGGGGAGTTTATCATTTCAAAATCGTTAGTGGAAAAAAAGAGAAGGGGAAAAATTGATCGGGAGTGTGCTAGAAGTTGGGAGTCTTTGTTATCTCGAAAATCCTAATAAATCCTTCGTCTTTACAGCTTAAAGTGCGTGCAGTAATTTGAAGTTCATTAATCCCCCTCCCTTTTTTCTCTTAAAGAAGAAATGGTAAAGTTGTCTCTTGGTACCCTGGGCTGAAAAGAGAGAGAGGAGGTGGTGGTGGTGTTCTTTTCTTTCTTTCTTTTTTATCACGCCCCATCCCTTTTTTTTCTTTTTTTTTTTTTTGATGAAAAGTGGTTAGCAATTCTGATTATTACTGAATAGATAGTAGAAGCTAGCTTTGCAAACGGTGAGGATCGTCAGTCCGTTTCAGGCACTGGCTGCATTTTGGAGTGGGAACCGCGGGGCGAAGGACAGTCGGACTAGCTCTGCTCCCAACAATCGGGTTGATCCTGGGTGTCCCGGTCCAACGGTCCGCGTCTGTTCCCCAGGTCGTGGTGACCATAATGTCCATTTTCCTGCCAGGTGGCGTGGAACTCGACCCTCCGCAGCATCTCTACCCAATCTACGTGGTTCTGGGCGGTTTGGGGATGCTGGCCTTCCTTGGAGTGGGAATGGTGGCTGCCCGAAAGCGCCGCCATGAACACGGGCGGCTCTGGCTTCCCGAGGGCTTCAAGACCACAGAGACCAACAAGAAGAAGAGACGTGAGCCTGTTGGAGAGGATTCGGTGGGATTAAAGTAAGTTTACATTTATTCGGCGCTCCCTGTCATTGGGTACGTGCTTCGTTGCGGCGTGGCTGAAGGGCCAGTTCTGGAGGTAAAAAGGTTGTTACTGGTGATCAGCCAAATTTGGGTGAATGGGATATTTGGCTGGATCATTAATGATAATGATATAGCAGGTTTAGGTGTGAATTAATTGACTTGTTGGGGCGGAGGGGTGGGGTATGAAATCAATCAATGCTTTTGTTTTTCGGCATCGCTGCACCATTAATGGTGAGTGGCTTGTGTGAGATGGAAGCGGTGGAGGACGAGGATTTTTAAAGAGTTTTCTGATTCATCGCAGGCCAATGAAGAACGCCTCCGATATTTCGCTCATGGATGACACCCACAATGAGTGGGGAGAAGACGAACCTTCGGACGCCAAACGCTTTAGAGTAAGAAACTGCCATGACTGAAAAATGATGCATTTTTAAAAAAAAATATTTTAATAATTTATTCAATTTATAATCTAATCAACAGTTTTTAAAACAACTAATTCTACATTTTTATTTTTTTTTGTGTGTATTTTACATTTTTAAAAATCTATTCATAATTAAGTTTAATTTAGTTTAAATAATTTTTATTTTGTCACCTTCTAGTTTAATCTAAAGTCAGCCTCTCCTGCTGAGTTTCCGCTGTCTAACCTCCCGCCGTCCCCGTTTTAACAGTTTGATGAGCAGCCGGCGCTGGAGGCTGACGACCAGACCGACAACCGCCAGTGGACGCAGCAGCATCTGGACGCTGCTGACCTGCGCATCCCCTCTATTGCTCCCACACCCCCTCAGGGCGAGATTGAGAATGACTGCTTGGACGTCAATGTCCGGGGACCAGGTGGGTCCCAACATACATAAATCTTATATTAGAGGGATCTTCTGTGCAAGCGGCCGTGGAACTAATTTAGGTTGTTATTTTTTTATTGTGGATGACTTGGTTGTCTACAGAATAATGAGCTGCTATTGCTTCATCTGTCTGCAAAGCAGTCGAATATAGACTCAAATTAGGCACTGAAATCGAAATAGTTAGAAACAAAAAAAAAGAAAAACAAATAAAATTTGCATTTTTGTGTTTTTCCTTTAAATCTTGTGTCCTTTGTGAAATATAGATTTTCCTTCAACAGTCTGAGTGAGAGAATCAAAAAAGGAAAATCTCTCCATAGTGTAAAGTTTTTAAGGATATTTTAGGCCAGAAATCTAACTTTGAGTGCACATTTCTAGTAGTCACGTGTGTGTGTGTGTGTGTGCGCGCGTGCGTGCGTGCGTGCGTGCGTGCACATAAATTGTGTGTCTGAACTGATCTATATCTTTTCTGAGCAAACATTTAAAATTTCCTGAGGATGTTTGTGTGTGTGTGTGTGTGTGTGTGTGTGTGTGTGTGTGTGTGTTTTGGTGTGTGCGCGTGTGTAATTGTGCGTGTAGGAGTTGCTAAAGCTCCATGTCCTCAGGGTAAAGGATCTTCTTCAAAGCAGCTGGCTGGAAGCCAGGCGCCTGGGGGAAAACACTGATTCCTGATCAGATTAATCATTTGACCAGTAATGGGCCTCTGTTTTCTTTTCTCTCTTTTTTTAAAATTCTACATTACAAAAGCCAACGAAGGCACTGGATGCAAGAACCCAATTTTGTAGTAAGTGCCAAATTCCCTAGAGAAAAGCTATGAAAAATCAAAGTAGCAGCTTTAACAACTTGAGCGCACACTTTTTTTCCCCCGTCACGGATCGATGCGCTTGAATCGACCAAATCTGCGAGATCTGGGGCTTGCTATCCTTTTGAAGAGGAGAAAACCTATCCAAGTCGACGACTGAGCCGCCTCTCCCAGTCAGATATTAATGCTTCGTTTTTGCAGCGGTCTAGCTTTAGCAGGCCCTGGCCTCTATCCCTCTAGCTTCGCTTTCCTTCTGAAGCTTCTCCTGTGCCGGGGCCTTGATCAGAATCTATTATCGAAAAGAGAGCGCTGTGATGATTCAACCCAGGCAAAAGTGTCAAATCCACATTCGATTTGTTTATTGCTTTGTTTCGATCTGCCAGATTCTTTGAAGTGCAGCCTCCTGTATTTTTGCAGCGGTTAATATGACTGTGCTGTGCTGACCGTGCAGCGCCTTTCATTCACACGCCTCTTCTGGCTCCTGCGTGCAGATGGATTCACACCCCTGATGATCGCATCCTGCAGTGGCGGAGGTTTAGAAACAGGCAACAGCGAGGAAGAGGAGGATGCCTCTGCTAATGTGATCAACGACTTCATCTACCAAGGTGCTAACCTCCACAACCAGACCGACCGGACAGGTGAAACAGCTCTTCACCTGGCTGCCCGCTACGCCCGCTCTGATGCGGCTAAACGCCTGTTGGAGGCCAGCGCTGACGCCAACATCCAAGACAACATGGGCAGGACGCCGCTGCATGCTGCTGTGGCAGCTGACGCCCAGGGGGTTTTCCAGGTGGGTTTGTTTAATGTGTGGTTTAAGATTGTTAGTGAGAAAAGTCAAGCAGTTTGAAGCTGTCACATGTTTGACGATCAAAACTGTGATGATCGATTTTTAGTGTTTGATTACGCTAATAGGATCATACCGGAGCTTAAAGGTGTATTGTATCGCATGTCTTTGTAGATTCTGATAAGGAACCGTGCCACAGACTTAGATGCACGCATGCATGATGGAACTACACCCCTGATCTTGGCTGCCAGGCTGGCAGTGGAAGGCATGGTGGAGGAGCTCATTAACTGCCATGCTGACGTCAATGCGATTGATGACTTTGGTAAGGTTTCTGTGGTTTTTGCCACTTGTGACATTCATGCAGCCCTGAAAATCTTCCTAATTTAGCGCTGAATGTAATGCAGGAAGAACACTATATGTAATGACCCTGTTCCTGTCTCTGCAGGTAAATCAGCCCTACACTGGGCTGCAGCAGTAAATAATGTGGAGGCTACCATTGTGCTGCTCAAAAATGGTGCCAACAAGGATATGCAAAATAACAAGGTATAGAATTAATGTCCTTTCTACGGTGAAGGAGCATTCCTTTTGCATCTGTTAAAGTGATTAATATATCGTCTGCCTTCTGTTTACTTCAGGAGGAAACACCTCTGTTCTTGGCTGCGAGGGAAGGAAGCTACGAGACTGCCAAGGTCTTGCTGGACCATTTTGCCAACAGAGAAATAACTGATCACATGGACCGACTACCCAGAGACATTGCACAGGAGAGAATGCATCACGACATTGTGCGGCTGATGGACGAGTACAACCTGGTACGAAGTCCTCCCATGCATGGAGGGTCACTAAGCACCACACTGTCACCTCCTCTTTGCTCGCCTAATGGCTTCCTGGGCAACATGAAGCAGCCCCAGCCTCAAGGTCAAGGCCAGAGCAAAAAGGCACGCAAGCCCAGCACTAAGGGTATTGGCTGCAAGGAGGGCAAAGACATGAAGGTGAAGAAGAAGAATTCCCAGGATGGGAAGTCTGGCAACCTCCTGGACAGCTCAGCTGTTCTGTCTCCAGTTGACTCCTTGGAGTCTCCACGTGGCTATGTCTCCGATGTGGCTTCACCGCCCATGATGACCTCACCTTTCCAGCAGTCGCCGTCCGTATCCCTGAACCACCTGCAGGGAATGTCGGACCCACACCTGGCTGTAAACCATATGGTGATGCCAAACAAGCAGGAGCTGGCTCGAATGCAGTTTGATCCGATGCCTCCTCGTCTTACCCATCTACCCGTGTCTGTCTCCAGTGGCCAGGGCGCCATGAATGGCCAGTGTGATTGGCTGTCCAGGATACACGGCAACATGAGCCAGCCAGGTCAGTACAACCCAATGAGAGGCACACCTGGTGGTCAAGGAGGTCTTCACCAGGGGGGGCAGCATGGAATGATGGCAACAACGCTCCACAATGGCCACCCCAACAGCAGCCTGTCTCAGATGATGACATATCAGGGGATCCAGAACACCAGACTGGGTCCACAGTCGCACATCATGCAGCAGCAAGCTCAGCAGATGCAACAGATGCAGAACCTCCAGCAGCTTCAGCAACAGCAGCAGCAGCAGCAGAGCATCCAGTTGCAGCACCAGAACTCAAACGCAACCAACACCCAAAACTTCATCAGTGGGGAGCTCAGTTCTCCGGAGCTCCAGCAGGGCACAAGCAACTCCACCATGCCCATCCACACCATCCTGCCTCAGGAGACCCAGATTATGCCTTCCTCCATCAACCAGTCAATGCCCAGCACCCAGTTCCTCACCCCGCCCTCCCAGCACAGTAGTTATTCGGGCCCCATTGACAACACCCCAAACCATCAGGTCCAGGTGCCTGACCACCCCTTTCTGACACCCTCTCCAGGCTCTCCTGACCAGTGGTCCAGTTCATCTCCTCATTCCAACATGTCCGACTGGTCAGAGGGCATTTCGAGTCCACCGACGAGCATGCAGTCTCAGATCGGACACATACCCGAACAGTTCAAATAAAGATCTTGCGTCTTCACACCCAGATGAGCTGCTGTTTATATACATCTTTTTATAAAAAGGCATTCGTGGAGGAAAAAGAAAAAGGGCAACGCGGTAAACAGGATTTAAGGGATTTATAAGCTTTTATACTAACAGCAACATCTGTGTTTCACCCATTCTTTTTATTTATTAATGTCTTATTTATAAGCATTGCCTGCCTTCAGAAATTTGTGGTGTTAGGTCATGAGCAGAGCAGTGGATGTCCTTTTATAGAAGCTCTTTTCTTCCAGTTCTTCTCCGCTGGAGTGAAATCGCAGCATACACACTGGGTATTTATTTTCCTTTAAGGACTCTCAGTCTTTGCCTTTTTTTTTATATATGATTTCTCCTGTTTATAAATATCTTTTTTGTATAATCTTGTTTATAATGAAAGTCGTGATTAAGGGGCATTTTTATAGAGCACATATTAAGTTTCAGTGTTATTTCAGGTAGTTGTAAGTCTCTGAAATATCCGCTGATGGTAAACTGTTAAAATTTGTATGATAGTGGGAGCACACCCCCCCCCCCCTTCTTCAAATATTATAATTCTTAGTGAAACTCTCTAGAGTTGTGTAAATTTCTTGAATCAGTGGAACAGCATGATGTTGCACCTCTTGGCTTAAATTTCACGTGTGTGGAGATGGAGTGGGGATGTGATATGTTGTACAGTATAAGGCCATCTTGGAGATTGGCACTTAAGGCAGGCTGCGAGTCCTGCGGTGTTGGAGATTCGGCCAATCGGCCGCAGTGTATTTCTGTTGTCCAGAGGGAAAAGGAATCTTCATTTTCTCTCTCCCTTAGTTTGAGCCTATGGCTGTGTTCGTCCTCTTGTAAATATGTCCCACGTTTCCCCTCGTAAGCGAGATTTTGTTCAAGAAATCTTATGTCTTAAGCATGCAATTTTGATAGGTGTTGCACCAGTCGTCAGCCTCTAAAATGTAAAACGGAACAGAATTTATATTTTGTATCTTAACTGTCCCTCACTGCGTAAATAAATTTGAACTATATAGATAAAATATATTGTTAGATGGTGTTTTTCTCATAAAAAAAAAAAGAAAAATTAATAAATATTGAGGTTTTATAAATTCCTATTTATTTACTGTTCTGTAACACACAAACATCCACTGAGGCATTTTTTATTTTTTATTTTTTATTTTTTGCTATACTTTGGCAAAATAAAAACTGTTGGCTATGTTCTCAGTCGTGTCCATTTTAATGTTTTGAGACGCACTCTGGTATAGTTTGGAAAAAAAGTTCTGTTTTTAAAAGCACATATTAAGTTGTAGTGAAAAAGGTGACATCTGCAATATGTTTCCTTACTTCTATAAAGCTATAATTTGCAAGAAATGTATTTTTCTTTTTCAATCTGTAACAAAAATGTTTCTTGTTATAATAAAGGGCACTTGTGTGTCTTCAAATCAGTAAGAACTGTCTTTTTTTTTCTCGCTCATGCTCGTCTGTAGTTATCACCTAAACAAGTACAAATCCAGTAAATAAATCTGTGTATTTATAGTTGCCTTCTATTCATGCGCTTCATTTTTCTGAATGCTCTAATTTCAGTTTCACTGAGTATGTCTCCATCTGGTGGTGACATTTCTTTTAAACTTGTTAGAGTTTTTATCTGCTTTGTTTTACGTGTGTGTGTGTGTGTGTGTAAAATACATTTTCTATGTATTAGTATTTTATTTTTACTCGGCAGCAATATTGTCTCAGACTTTTTCATACCTGCTGCCATGAAGAGCACTCCAGGAAACCGTTCCCATCCCTGATCAAGTCTAACATTATGACCACTGACTGATGAAGTGAGTCACTGATCATCTCTTCATCGTGGCACCTGTTAGTGTGTGGGAAATGTTAGGGCGTAAGTGAACATTTTGTCCCCAAAGCTGATGCATTAGAAGCAGGAAAAATGACCAGGGGTAAGGATTTTAATGAGTTTGACAAGGGCCAAATTGTGATTGCTAGATGCAACTCGCAAAACTGCAGATTTTGTGGGGTGTTTCCGGTCTGCAGTGGTCAGTGTCTAGCAGAAGTGGTGCAGGGAAGGAACAGTGGTGAACCAGCGACAGGGTCATGGACGGCCAAGGATCAGTGAACCACGTGGGGAGCGAAGGCTGGCCTGTGTGGTCTGATCCAACAGACGAGCTGTTGTAGCTCAAAAGGCTAAAGTTGGCTCTAATAGAAAGGTGTCAGTGAATCAGAGTTAGTTTTGTATGATGCTGCATAGCTGCAGACCAGTCAGGGTGCACATGCTGACCCCGTCACCTGCCGAAAGCACCAACAATGGGCACATGAGCATCAGAACTGGACCATGGAGCAGTGAAAGAAGGTGGCCTGGTCTAAATCACATTTTCCTTTACATCATGTGGATGGCTGGGTGTGTGTATGTCTGTTACCTGGGGAACATCTGGCACCAGGATGCACTATGGGAACAAGGCAAGCCAGCCATAGATATATATACATGTGTATACGTCTATGAAGCCAGCAGAGATGTTTTAGGAAATGTTCTGCTGTTCTTAATCCCATCCGTGGGATGTGCTGGACAAAGAAGTCCAAAGCACCACATCACACCTTCAGGGGTTTGGTGGAGTCTATGTTTTGAATGGTCAGGGCTGTTTTGACCAACACAATATTAGGCAGGTGCTCATAATGTTATGCTTGATCGGTGTATGGTATTCTTTCTAGCAAAAAGTTTGACATAATTTGTTCAGTGGGTCACATTTGGGAGAGTTTGCTTCTGGAAAATCAGCATTTTTGTAACTATAAATTATCACTTGGGTTACTTTAATTTTTCTTTTCCTTCTCAAGTCAGTTTTTTTATATTAGTTAAATGGTTTTGTAAACCTCAAGTTTGAGTTTCTAGTTTAGTTTTTGTTACCTTGATGTGGGACCAAGTTAAAGAAAGAAAGAACCCGACGTTTTATAGTTTTATTGCAAGTCACCGTGTTTTCTAAAATATTTCATCAGTTTTTTTAAAATCCATTTAGAAAAAAAGCCTGTCATTTAAAAGAACTACACATCCCACAATGCACCAGTAGCGGTACAGTTGGGAGTTCAAAGTTCAACCGTTACAGTAAAAATAGGGTTTTCGCTAGTTACTGCTTGTATGCTAACAGGGAAAAACAAGAAAGTCGCCTTGCAGAGAGAGTTGTTATTCGGCTGCCACCGCTGCGAAAAGCGACCGAGGAACCCCGAAATGGCCCTCAGCTAATCGGTGCCCGCTCTCGCTCTGGTGTCGGTGGATTTACAGGCGACAGCTAGCTGGGTGCTAACCTTAGCACGTAAGCTTGCCAAATAGGCACATAGCAACTGCTGCTAGCTATCGTCACAGGACTGGTACTGTTAAGTCTGCAGCTATGTTCGTGCAGGAGGAGAAAATATTTGCCGGGAAAGTGCTGAAAATCCACATCAGCACCATGGACGGCACGGAATGGTTGGAGGAGGTCACGGAAGACACGACTGTTGAGAAACTGAAGGAGAGGTGCTTGAAACATGTAGGTTTTTGGCTTGTTTGTGTCTCCTCTGCTTCCTTTTTTTTTCACCTGTCACTCTGCCTGGGGTGCTTTGCACTCTGCCGTGTCCCTTTCGTAAACTGTCAGTGTCAGTATCACTGGCTCTGTATTTATGGTAACTGGGTAGACTTTGCTATTTATAATTTAGCGGGTTGGCTGTCCCAGTAGCTACTAAGAGAGGCATGCTACTTTTTGGCCTTTCTATTATTATACAGTTCCCTTCACTTCTCCTTCCTTGGCCTATGGTGAAAACCCAAGTAGTGGTTTGAGTTTTGGTTTTCGTGACAGTCTAGAATCGAAATAAATTAATAATTCAGTCTCTAAAACTTGATTAAAGTAACTGCTTAGAGTTTTTAGATGAGTCATGTTTTGTTTATCCAAGCTCTCTTGAATTATGATGACATGGCAAAGAGAGGAAGCAGCAAATCCTCCACACGGAGAGACAGATTTTTGCTTTATATGCCACTTCAGCGATTTATTGTCAGAGCTGGTGCAATTAATTGATTAGTTGATCAAGAGAAAATTAATCAGAAGTTATTTTGATAAGCAAAACTCTCTGTAAGGATCTTCTGGTTTTCTCTATATCAGGGATATCAACCCCATTTGAATCCATAAGCCACATATAGCTCAGTTTGTCCTGAAGCAGCTTAGGCCATTAACACCAGAGCAAAATAATGTATATTAGTTTTTAGTTTTTATTTTTTAAATGTACATCATGAAAACCTACACCTAAGCCTTAGTCAGGCATTTTTTAAAAAGCTGAAACCACAGGCTCGCATCTCTCCTAAAACATCAGAGGGCAAAAGCAGGTGGTATTATTCCTTTTCTCTTTTAATGACCAGTCCATTTACAAAATATTATTAGTATACTCAAATAAGTACAATTTTAAAATATTCATCTGGTATTATTACATGTACATTACAACACAGAGACTTTCATTCATACAACTTGTATAGCTCTACAAATGCTTTGAATTTTTTTTCCTCCTTCCTTTTCATTTCCTGTGTAACACTAGACTCTCCATGAAAGGAATAAAAGTTCATATTATTAAGTAATTAATGATTTCATTGCAATTTTAACAATTTGTCAAGCCAGGCCGGTATATCTAGAAGTAAAAACCTCCCCAACAGGTCCCTACAACAGATGTTTGATTTGGGACAGATGCCCTTCCTGATTCAATCCAGTCTGGGGACCAGCGCTAGACGCACGCTAGGTTGTGTTGTAATTGGGGTACGAAATGGCAAAAATACTCTAGTGAACTGCTGCTTAACAGTTTTGCCTTATTGCAAAATTAGTGTTTCATCTCTTTCTTTCTTTCTTTTTAAACTTCTTCCATGTACGTCATTGTTGGTGCTCATTTTAATGTCAGTAAAGGATTGCAGCAGTACTGCCAGGCCTTATGCTTGTTTGTTTTTATATTGGTTTCAAAGTCCCATTTCCAGGTTTATTAAGCTGTAGTGATAATGGTCTGGTAGTCTGTCACTCCTGAATTAATGCAGAGAACCCCCCCCTCCAATTTTTATTATTTTTAGTGGAATAAATGGAATAAAAAATTTTAACTTCTCAGAAATTCTGATTGGTCTATAAACCTCTGATTGGTTAATGATTAGTTGTGAGTTTTGAGTTATCTGGTTGTGCCTGAGCTGTTTTGTTTTGTCCTTATTTTGTAGTGTGTACATGTAAGTCTAGAGGATCCCAAAACTCTTACACACCATAAACTTATTCATGCTGCTACAGAAAGAGTCCTCACCGACACAAAAACTGTTGCTGATGAAAATCTCAAAGATAAAGGTATGTAGCGTTTCTCCAGCTTGTCACAGTTTTCCGGTTTTCCGCGACGTGACCGTGTTTAATGTATGTTGCAGATGTTTTGCTGCTCATAAAGAAAAGACCGCCACCGACGGCTCCAAAGATGGCTGATGTTGGTTCAGAAGAAAAGGTAAATGCTCGAGACGGCTTTTGTGTAGAAACGGTGTTTTAGCTTCATTTTGTAAACTTGCTGTGTGTTCTGCTCGTCACAGAAGAAACAAGAAAACAAAGCTCCAGACAAAGATGCTATTCTGAAAGCTACCGCCAACCTGTCCACGCGACACACTGACCGCACTGTTACGCAGCACAACATCAGAGACGTAAGAGAGGCTTGGTTAATCCGACTGGGTGTACTGCGTGTTGAAATGTAGACAAATAATAATAATTAATTGTAGATGAGAATTTACCTCCACTGTTACAAAGACAGCTGGTAATTATTTTTGACGTATTTGTGTTGTTGCAGTTTCAGACAGAGCTCAGAAAAATCCTGGTATCTCTCATTGAAGTCGCCCAGAAGCTTCTTGCCTTGAACCCTGATGCTGTTGAACTGTTCAAAAAGGCAAACGGTAAAATGGAAAATCCCATAACCTTATAACACAGGGGTGGGCAGTTCATTTTCCCAAGGGGCCTCATAGGAAACTGGAATGTTGTGGAGGGTCGCATCAATAAGCTGAAATAATTTCTGCTAAATATTATTATTTATCTCTTTGTAAGCTCGTTGGGGCAGTCCTCGTTTCTCATGTGCAACCTTTGGAAATGTAATTGTTTTAACATCTGTCAAATCACAGGCCCCAATCTAGGGTTAAGATTAGGATTGAGTTTTATTTTAACCGCATAATAAATAGGCATGTTTTCAGGAACCAGAAGACTTTTATCTGAAGTCTCACATTTAGGTTTGAAAATGGGAGCACATTAACCTATCCCTAAACTTAGATGTGTTGCTGGCCAGCTGGAACATGTTAGGGGTTAAAACTGTTTCTTTAGATGATAACTGAAGTCTTTAGCTGAACAATAAAGAGCAAAATGCATTCAAACACATTCACAGAAAAGGACAGAAGAGGGTTACCTGTTTACGTGTCAAACCCAGAAGGTTTTACATGTCTGATCGACAGTATGTGAACTATGAGCTACTGGCTCTCATTTAAATGTTTGTTGTTTATGTACTCCTGCTGGAAAATATTTCTGGTGAATATTGTTTTTCACTCATATTGGCCAGCCTTCGATTCAGGTCTCTGATCTGGGTGTGTCTGTGTCTCATAGCAATGCTGGATGAAGATGAAGAGGATCGAGTAGATGAAACGGCCCTCCAGCAGCTCACTGAGATGGGTTTTCCTGAGAGCAGAGCAATCAAAGCTCTCAGATTAAACCAGTAAGGAAATTTGTATTTTTTATTTTTGTTTTATGTAGAACTCACAACTTAACTGGGAGTGTTAACTCATTGTAGTTCATGGGCAACAGCCTGTCCCACAAATATGAGGGTCAGCACTGTGTCGAGGTTTCCATTGATAGCAGGCTTCCATTAAATGGTTCTTTGTGGGTTTTTCCGACCTCCCTGTAGCATGTCAGTGACCCAGGCTATGGAGTGGCTGATCGAGCATGTAGATGACCCCTCTGTGGACACGCCACTACCAGGCCAGGACTCTACTGGGGCAGCAGGAGCTACGGCAGCTGCCACCCCGGGCCCCTCTCCTTCAGCCTCTGCTTCAGCCTCCGGTCCTAACCCCCACCGCAGCCTTTCTAGCCAGTCGAGCACAGACGAGAGCAACAAGCAGGATGAACTCACAGAGATCTTCAAGAGGATCCGCAGGAAAAGGGAGTTCAGGCCAGATTCAAGGGTGGGTGCATGCGTCCAGTTTATCTTTTATTCAAGACTTTGTCGGGGTTTTTTTTTTTTTTTCACAAAAATACGTTTGGGACAGGGCTACGCTCATTAACTACATCTTCTGTAAAGCTTAAGTGAGTTTTGTGTCCTCAGGATAGTTGTTGGAGTCGACAGGACGGGAATATGTTTCTGTAACTGACCTGAATCTCTGTTTCTGCAGGCAGTCATTGCATTGATGGAGATGGGTTTTGATGAGAAGGAGGTGATCGACGCTCTGAGAGTGAATAACAACCAACAGGATGCAGCGGTGCGTTTATACAGCCTCACTTTTACTATAAGACTGTAATAAACAAATTTGACGACTCAGATCTGCAGATCTGAGGATTTTTCTTTACAGCATTAGACTAAAGTTATTTACAATTATTTTTCTTTCTTCCATAACGGTGATAACCCTTCTACTCTCTGATTGCTATGATCGTTTGGATTTTCAGGCCAGGGCACAATTTGATTGCCGAAGTGTTAAAAGATGCTCCACACTTATTGATCGTTTCATATCAAGTCTTTTTATGTGAACATGACCTGGGACGTTCTGTCAATTTTTCTGTGTATGTAAAAGCTCATCTGATTAGTCACTCAGCTTTCACGGCATATAAGATGAAAATTAATATGTTATCAAGTTGAGTAGAATATAAGTCAGAAACTTTTATGCTCATAAAGAAATGTCCAACTATAGTTCTTACCATATTCCTGCCAATCACAGAAAGTGACAGTATTCCGGTTTATATTTATTATGGCTTCAGCCTTTCTTATTCCTTCTTTTTTCTTAGCCATTTGCTTTTGAATTGATATGTGAATGAAGTCTCTAATGCTCATGTGCACCCCATTTCACGAATCCCCTGCAAGCGCATAAAGATGACCTCCAAGAAGATGTTAACAAAGTTTAATCTTAATTGGTTTGTCATTTATTCCTCACTGTGTATTCCTGCAGTGCGAGTGGTTGCTGGGAGACAGGAAACCTTCTCCAGAAGATCTGGACAAAGGCATCGACACCAACAGCCCGCTGTTCCAAGCCATCCTGGAAAATCCAGTGGTCCAGTTGGGTCTAACCAACCCTAAAACTCTGCTAGGTATCGTCTAATTGAGTGTAAAAGGGGCTGTGGGCTGTTTTTGGCAATTCTCCACTAAAATAACAGCAAACTTTTTCCTTATTTTATTCTGTATTTCTGAACATGATCAGAACTATTTTACAAGTGTTACTATTAAATATATTTAACATTGTGAAATCATTCTTGCCAAGGATGAAAGTGCCGTTAACGAATGTTCACTTGAGACTGGTTCCATGTTAAAATGTCCGTCTTTACCGCATTAAAAAGCATATTTTTTAATCTGGTACAAAAGCAGTTTTGGATGGATAGTTTTCCCATTTATAACCACTGATGGGCTCTTTATAACAACAACCCATCAGGTTTTTTTTGTGTTTTTTTTTTTTTTTGTTTTTTTAATTTTGTTAATTTTTTCACCTTTATTTTGCTTT
>VUQK01011035.1:0-11757 GCA_015106715.1 Bujurquina vittata | reverse complement strand
GTTCCAGATTTATAGTTCTTTAAAGCCTCTGTTTTTATCCAGAGAATGGTGTACAAAAGAAATTTTTCTTATAAATAAAATTGTTACAAAATAAGATTAAAATGATTCTTAAGATTTATTATTATTATTATTATTGTAGTAGTATTGCTACTCACATTTAATCAAGTATTGCATAGAAAACATTCTGGCATCATGTTGCAGATAAAAGTTCTTTATACACATGCACAAATCTATAACCTTACTGTATCTACTATGCATGTATTTCAGGTCATTTTTGTGATAGTTGTTAATTCAGCATCTCTTTGATTGGCTATATCAAACATGCAGGTGACAACCATGAATACGGCGCTGCCTGAAAAATGAACACAGTTGTATAGAGTGATCATCATGGTGCACTTCTCCTCAAATACCTGATTATTGCTGCCTCCAAAGTCTCAACAAGATGTAGGATTTGCCAGGCTCGGTATCAACAATGCAACAAAGCCATGAAGTAAACCCAGTGACTATAAATAGATAACTGACTGATGAAAAATAACATTTTCAAACAGTGCTGCCAAATGTCACTATAAATAGTACCGGGCAACAAGGAAGAAAAACTTCTATATGTACAATAATCTTGAACATTTACTCACAATCATGAACCTTTGGATCATATTCATCTATATACAAGTTCCATGCAAAGGTATAAGACCTTTAAGAAAACATGAAACTAAAACATTAGCATCCATAACAGGATAAAGTTTGGATTGTTTTTTCCCCTCACACTATAGTAGTGATACTAGCGGGACAATATCAGTATCAATATCAACCAAATTAACGATTGCTGTACTGTGAATGGCTGCATCGTACCGCTACCTATTCTCGGTCTATAAAAAGTAGTGAGGAAACAAACTTTGGATCTATCAAATAAATTCCTGTGAACAATTTATGCATAGAAATTTAATATTGCTCCAGACTCTCATCCGCTCTGCAAATAAATGGTTACTTCTGCGCTCAGATATAACTCTAAAGAGCACATCACGCAGAAGCCACAGTCGGCCGATTCATATTCCCGAATCATAGATGTTAACATTCAAAAAAGACACACTTGGTTGTTTTTTAAATGTCAAGGTATAATAAACAAGTGAATATTTTCATGTATATGTTTGAGCTCAGCAGCATGTTGTGTGTCTGCTGCATGAGCTTTAGTAAGCACGTGTGAGGCTTTGATGATCACTTTTCAGCCAATGTTTGTTTTGAAATAAGTTGTAACTGATAATCGTTTTACAGTAAAACACTGTATCGGCTTATCAGAGAATAATACTGCCCCACTTGAAGCCCGGTGAGGGATTTAGGTGAGCATTATGAATTCAGCTATAACAAGTCCTGCTTCCTGTGATTATCTGACACAAGGTGCTGACAGACACTCACTGCTGACATTTCTGTTCATGTTGGCAGTGAAAAGGACAGTAACAGCAGAGACTTACTCTGCTTACAGGACTCAAACAGATGTATTTTCCTCTTTGTTGGCCTGTGTTGTGGAACTTGGCGTGTCATCTGCTAACTGAATAGCTGTGGTGCTGACCCGTCGTGACAAACCAGGATCATACATTAGGGCTGTTTTCTCTTTGTCATCACAGTTGTGTGGTCAGGCCTGACACCTGGAACAGCTGAAACATCACAAATGCAAAATGTAAAAGCCCTATTGTAGAACTGCATGTCAAAAAGTAGTATGTGTAATGGATAGAGGGTCACAATGTGAGTGTTTTTTTATGTTTTGGTCGGATCCTAACCTGATTGGTTTCTGTTAGAAGTTATTATTAGAATAGCGCAGACCCTACTTACCATAAAATAACAGGTGAGGTTAATGGCAAATGATTTGTTGCATTAAAACCACAGTTTTTGCATTTCCCTCGCTTTTTTTTTTTACCCTAATGGATTTTATTTTTGCTGAATATTATCTGAAAGCATACATAATTCTGTGTAGAAGCAAATCTGCGTTTCATGAATACAAAGCAATATTAAAAGCACAACTTAAGAGACTATGAATAGATAATTTCGTATTACTAAAAACCAAAAATGCACAATTAAGACCATTTTTCCACACCTCCCATGTGGTAGCATGGGAGATAATGTATTATAGTTTACTCTGAAATAAATTTCTAGTTGTTTGGACCACAAATCCAACATGTGTCATTGGGTTTAGATGATGCACACAGTTTTATTTTTATGCATCAGGCCATTAATGCTGGTCAAGACTGCATCCACAAACATGTCGATATTTTATATATACATTGCGGTGAAAAAGAAGGTTTTTCTAAGCACACCTCTACTGCTTCCATAGGAATTAAGTAGGCAATGAGCAGCCAGGTGCTGCTAATCAATTGCACTTGATTAACTGATTATCAGCAAGTGGGGCCACCTCTATAAAAGCGGAAGTTCTGGCTGTTTGCTGGTCTGGAACATTCAGAGGTGTGTTAACACAGTGGCACAATCTTTCTAGGACGTCCCAGCAAATTCAAATCAGTGCTCAAAGAAAAAAAAAACTAGTAACTGGCCATAATGCACAACACCGTGTTTGATGAAAACCAAACGCAGCATATCAGCACAAAACACCGCATACCAACAGTCAAACATGATGGTGAACGGGTGATGATTTGGGCTTGTTTTGCAGCCACAGGAGCTGGGCATCTCACAGTCATCGACATGACCATGAACTCATCCTTGGACCAAAATATACTTGAGTCAGTAGAGGCAGCTCAAGTTTGGCTGAAAATGGGTCATGCAACAAGACAATCATCCTAAGCACACCAGCAAATCTACAACAGAGTGGAAAAAGCATCAATGTTTTGCAGTGGTTCAGTCAAAGCCCAGACCTGCATAAACATTCTCCCATAATTACCTCAGAGTACTTAGAAGGAATTTCACCTGGCCATTAATGCAAATCAGCATCTAAACTCCGTCTGAACCTCTTAGCCTTAGTGTGCCTGCCACTGAAGATCAGAAGAAGAATATTAAAAACTGGGCACTTCAGCAAGTTGCATAAGTGAAGAACTATTTTGAAACAAGGAAGAGGCAACCAAAGTGGCTACTTACAGCAGCAGGACAACATATGCGGGATGCTTCTTAAGTCAGAACTCATTAATGAGGATGATTTATTTATTATGGTCTTTTCATTGAATTTGACTTATTCTATAATCTACACTTTACTTCCACAACACTGTACATATCACAGACTCAGTATCAATAACGTAGTGGGACTTCTCCCACCATCCCACTAGCTCACAACCACAATAAACCACCAAAGAAATTTTTGCCTTTTGATAAAACATCAATATTAATTATGCATTAAGTTTGAATATGTATAAAAGCCTATTAATATTGATATATGATTCACAAACACATACTTCAGTGCCTGTGATATGGATGTCTGTGTCCACTACAGTGTAGTCACCAAGATTTATCTCTAAAGCACACACTGTAATGATTGTGGTACTAGCTTTTCCCATGACATTTAGAGGTTAATTTGCGCTGGTTTCATGGTCACTTATCGATGGAGGGTTCAGAAATTAGCATTCACCACGCTTTTTATTGACAGAAGTGTTTAATAACCCATCAAATCAAGTGGGATAGCCAGCCAGGAAGTGCTTCTGTGCAGAGAAAATATGGTCTATAATATATGCTGGATGTTGAGACACAGAAGTTTTGAAGTAGAACTAATTTTTGTATAACATGGGAGGCTATAAGACTGATTTATTCAAGGGAAGAGATAAATATCATATATGACATGTGTGTATGGAGAGATTTGCAGACGATACACCTGCGTGCAAAGCTTTGATCCAGACGGACCTGGTCAGTCTAGTGGAAACAGATGAGACAAGAGGAAGGAGAGGGTTCTTGTTCTCACCACAGGTTTCCCTTTATTTTGACAGTTTTACAGCATTGCCAAATCTATTATATCTGTTTCCACCTTCTGCCAGGCACATTCTGTTTGAGATTTACAGCCTTTCTTCTCACTTCCTTTCACAACCCTATTCCCAAACTTTGTCACATTCCACGGAGTAAGAGTCAAATTGTTTACCTGCGTGGGTGAATGAAGGACAATTTTCTTTGTGAGGGGCTGCAGAAGAAGCATTATACAACGTACCATGTTCACAAACATGTAGTTCATTCATCAGACAAAAGTGCTCGTACTAGCTGGCCTGCCAAAGCAAATCATGTGCATTTTTGTCTAGGAAATTAGTTCACGCCTAGAAAATGCACTGCACATAATTTCTCTGATCTCCTTTATAATTCCCAGCTTTTTCCTCCACTCTTATCTTTCCCTAACCACTGTTTGCTCGAATGTGTATAATTTCACATCCACAGATTCACACGGCATGTCACTAGTCACTAACTCAGAGTGAAATATACTTATGTTCAAAGGAGTCCTAATGTGGATTGATGGGTGGGCCTTCAGTAGCCTCAGAGCCGTTGACACACAGCTGTCTTTGCTATAAATCTTACAAATCCACAAAAAAAAAAGTCTCTTGAGACGTCTTTGAGTGGTAAATTACTTCAGCTCTGAAAGAAAGTGTAGCGCGAGTCTTCCAGTATACACAATTATTATTGAGCAAATCATTTTAGTCCAATAGAGCTACTCCTGCCGTTCGAATATCGCCAAGCATAATGCGCGTGTGCCCAAATGTAAATAAGTAAACAAATCTGACTTCTAACGTATAGTCGCTGGACAGGGTTAATCCTGCAGGTTAATAAATACAACGCATTCCCCTCTTAATAGCACACATGGCCATGTCAGAGTTCCTTTATCTACAAGCCTTGTCTGTGAGGATATTATATAATTATATTATTGCATTTGTCATTTGGTTTCAGCCTTGGGGTGAAGAACAAATTAAAGCACTGAGTATGTTAGCTTTATATAAGCAGAATGCCTGCTACACAAACCATAACAAAAGTTCATATTTTCAGTGTAATGAATGTTACATTATTTATACTATGAATTATGGATGAACTTGTGCAGACCTGCGCAGCCCTGACTGGGATGGCTTGTAATCAATCCTTGTCTGATGGACCTCTCCAACAAACATTTATTAGTGGTTACTCTTTCAAATCTGTCCGGGGAAACCTAACAGAGCAATAATTATTATGACGATTACTCTTTTTTTTTTACCTGCACTCAAGGTGTAAATTACACTACTATTCACAGAAAATGTATTGCTGTGAATAAATATTAAGATATTGTTACTGTGATGATCTGAAGATTGTGGCAACAGAGATTAAGCAGCTCACTGATTCAGTGTCATTGAAAAGCTTATTGAAGCAGACTGTTAATACTACTGGCAAAAGAGAATGCACATTAAATGACAGCATCCTTTGAATTAATACACTTTGTAACTTCACAGGCAGCGATATAAGCACTGAGCTGAGATAGGAAGGAAACATTATTCATGGTGTTTTTCATCCTAACTCTACTTTATTAGCTTATTTGATTCCCCATTCTCCTCATAGTTGATTCAATACATTTCCTATTTGCATAAAACTGTCCGGTAAGATTATCTTCACTTATTCGATCTATCCTAAGAGTCACCTTGTTCAGGATCTTATATGAATAATGAGATTTTAAATTGGAAGACACTCACACAGAGAATGAGGCATTTACAGTTAATTCATCTCATTGAGTTACATTGCTTAGAGGTATTGGAGGGTTTAGATTTTCATTCAAGCATCATATTTAACAGTGTCTGCTTCCCCCCACTTTACTGGCATTGAAATTTAAATGGCCTGAGCCTGACAGATCCAATATTGCGACCCACTGTTGCTATTTTCCTAGGAGCAAATATATTGTCAAAATCCGTATATTCAGAGAATGAGAAGGCACCCCAAAAAAATAAAAAAAGAGTGATCACATGAAAAGTCTCACCTTTATAGTCTCCCCTTCTTACAAATATTTCAATGGGGGGGGGGGGCATTTTTATTTGCCAATTTATAAGAACCCATACATATCTGAATATTGGAGGAATTATTTAGCTCTTCTATTTGCTTTTTAAAATAATATTGGTTTTTTTTAAGAATACACATTTGTACATTAGCATCACGTGCTCATAATGATTTGACAGAGAAAGAGACAGAGAGAAAGAGAGAGGGAAAGAGCAGGGGGGTGGGGGGTTAATTGGCTTTTTATGACTCCAATTAAATAACATTATGCATATACTGGCTTAAAGGCTTATATGTGGCCTCCATTAACAATGTCCTCTTGATTGGTTCTTCGGCTTAAGGTCTCCTCCAACTCAGGCTTGTCATAGTGTTAAAATCCATATGTGTGGAAAACGCTTGTGACAGGGATTTATATACATATACATACACACACACACACACACACACACACATATATATACATGTGTGAATAATTTAAAAGACAAACTACAAATCTTATCTCTTAAAAGATCAATGACCCTATCTCTACCAACACTACCTGCAACAAGACCACTTAAAATGTTCTCTCTCTACGATGACAATTGAATAAAATAAATCTCATCATTAAGGCCTTAGTGCGTTATCTTGAAAGCAAAAGAGAGAGAAAGAAAACAAGCATGTGCCTGTCCTGAAGCGGAGCTCCTGAGGTGTTAACTAATCTCTGGTGGCCAGTCTATGCAGTGCCTCCTCTAATTGCTCCCTGTATTTCAGTCTGGTGTGAGAGCAGCCATTGTAGCGAGCGCCCAGTCAGCCCCCAGAGGTCTCACACCTTCATTATCACTCTTTATTGCAGAACCTTATACGGGCACTCGGCACCAAACAGCCTGCCCGTTAAAAATAGAGCCTTCTCCTCTCCTCTCCTTTTGGTGGTTTCAGTTTTAATTACTAACACAGAGCCAAGCCAGAGTCCTCAGCAGGCCTGGCGTTTTTGTTCACTAATTAAAGCGAGGATGGAGTTTATTGAAGGGACCCTGACTCTGCTCTCTCATCTATTATTAAGAGGGCAGGACAAATCATTTTCAAATTTATATGCTGAAACCTGTCCAGGGACAGGCAAGGGGCGGCAAAGGTTGGAGGAAGGTGGGGTGAAATGGTGCCGAGCACAAGGGAAGGTGGCTGAGACGCTGTATATGTGGAGAGTGGAGGAGATCCTTGAGAAGAGGCATCGATGCAGAAAATCAGCTGTTGTATAACACAACAGGAAGGAGGTGCAATAGATTAATGCTAACTGCTTTATGTGAGCAAAGTTTCTGTGATGCAGTTCACCTTAATTTTGATCATTAAGGGATGAGAGTCTGGCAGACCTGCACCAATAGTATTAGCAAAGATAATGGCATTGATTGGAGGACCCCCTCTGTGTGCTCTGTGTAAACAGTGGGCATAAATACCAAAACAGCAGGGTGGTAATGTGAGAGCACAATGTCCAGCCAGATTGATGTTCTCGGCGATTCACTAACCTCCTCTGTCTAACATTCTTAATTGTCTAAACAGCCGCGACCCTGACAGCTGCACAGGTACCTGAACGGAAGAACAACAAGACGAGGATCTGACCGGAGAGATGAGACAGGACAGCTGGCAAGAAAGTGTCGATAGAGCAGGAGACACAAGTAGCCATTACACATGAGAAATTTATGAGAAATAAGGTGTTTTTTTAATAATTAATGCAGCTATTTAAACATATGTGGATATATATATATATATATACACACACACACACACACACACACACACGCACACACACACACACGCACACTGTACACATTTGCTTTGAAACTCCTGCAACACTCAGTTCTTGCACAAAACTGTTGGGCATGACGTTAAAAAAATGATCATAGCACAGTTTCAGTAGAAATGATTCTACTATATCGAATGTGCTGGACTGGTTTGGGATTCTTATTAATTTGATAGCTTGAAAAAAGAGGAAAAACCATGGAATTAAAAATCCTCACATTACAGCTGAACTGGTCTGAGAGTTGCAGTGTGTGTGAGCTGTCCATGCTGAAAAACACAACCGGGAACAAGTCTACATGGGAAATTAGCAACATGCAATTAGAGAAAAGAAAACCTTCATATGTGGCTTCTAACCTTTATAAGATGAGGTAGAGTGAATTGAAAAGGAGAAATAATGAATTTAGCCAGCTGAGGAGCAAGAGAATCCTCCCTTAGCCTAACAAGCAGCTCGCATCCTCAGGGCAATTAGTCACTGTCATATGAGGGCAAATGTAGAACCCTTTGCATGCTTGTTAAGTAAAAACTTACACAGGGGTCACTGACATGTAAGAGAAATGCAGTGTAACCATTGAGATATAGACCATTTTCAGAGTTAAAGACAAAAGTCCCGCATTACAATAAATCTGTGTTATTTAAAACAAAATCTATTATAGCCTTAATAACCGTACGCTAAGTGCTTGAATTAATGAATGTAGAGCAAAACACAACAAGAACAACAACAAAAACAAAAAAAAGGTTTGCTTTTTTTTATCCCAGTCTTGTTAACATTACATTTAGCCCTCCTCAGTATTTAGATTATATATGAGTAATTTAGCATATAGCATATGCACAAAAACGGGTTTCTTGCTGCTTATACAGGATTTCACAAACCTCTAACATCCAGACGATACACCGAGCTAATGCCAGGCACAAAACGAAGGAATAAAGTGAATTTCACAGCCATTTAATACGTGATTGTTAAATTTTGTCACTTATTTACATTATATATGTACACTTCTTTCAGGGTGAGTTTTTCCAATACATACAGGGAGGGATATATAGGTCACAGACCCCAGTGCCTTATCAGTAATTCGCCATTGCCTGGTTATTAAGGACAGCTTAGGTGGAGAGGGCTGGAGTACCAGGAGGGGTTAAGGTGAATTGATTGCCTGTGGACATGTTAAACATGACCCTGTCAGGCCTCCACTCCACTCCTAAAATGCGCCAACCTGTGCACCTCACTCCAAGTAATCAGCTGTAGAGGCTTTAATAAAATTCAGAAAGCCCCGAGAACTTCCCCCTAGGGACTGTACCAAGTTGGAAATAATCGAAACCTGAGGCGAAAGACATTTGCACTGTGTTACCGTAGGAAGCATAACAAAATGCCTAGTGCTCTGACCCTTTAAAAAATGTTTTCAAGAAAAAAAGAAGGGGAGGGGGGACCAAGTTGTGGTTTATGAGCGTAATGGAAGCACATAGGTTGTTGTTGTTCACTGTTAAACAGATTGGAAAGTAATCACCAAAGTGTCTGTTCCTCTGCTGACTGGGTTCAGATGCAGCAGCTTGCAGCAGAGGGGCAGTGGCAGGGTAATTACGGGGTAACTTGGGCTCAATCTGTCTGTAAACGCCCTCCCTCTTGGAAGGGGGTGTTCCCCTTGATTAGCCGGACTCAGGGTGAAGCCCCCACTGCAAACGGCAGATTGAAGTTCATCACAGGGGTCTCAGCTGCCAGTATGTTGCAATGAATTGCTTGCTGTAAGAAGGTGTTGACAGGAGCAGCTGGACATCAGAGAGTGATGAAAAGAAAGGGAAATTCATAGACAACCCAGACAGAACAGTCCACTGGGGAAAAAGACAGAGAACTGGTCATCTGCTGGTGGAGAGCAGAACTGCAGCTTTTCCAGGCTAGCCCAAGGGTGTGTGTGTATGTGTGTGTGTGTGTAAAAGGCATGTTTGTTTATGTGTGGGCTTCACTGAGGAGAACGCCTGCGTTTGAGTGTCAGGAATAGTGAAGTGTACAAAGTTCAGTCACACTGATTGATTGGATCACTGATGCCTCTGGCAATTGCTGAAGTGATAGTCTCCGTGAAAAAGATATTCAAATCAAACGATAATGTAAAGCATTCAAGAAAACGAGGATACACCTGCAGCATGTTGATAAAGTGACATTAATTTTAGGAGTACAGAATAAATGTTTCCATTATCTTTATGTCATTTTGTGTTAAATGTGTCGCTGTTTCAAACGCAGATCACGCCAAACCATGTTTAGCATCCACATGATAAATAACGAGGGCTTTCAGAGGGGCTGACAGAGACTGTAGGACATTACATACATGTGTGTCTATTGTCTCACAAGTGCTGCTCCTTAGTTCAACAATGATGACTAATGTTAGTGAAAATGAGAAAATTGTGCGTGTGTGTGTCTCTGTGTGTTTTGATGAATAGAGATGGTGCCCTAAGGTGAGGACAGAGTATATTGGTGTGATTCTACCATTCAGTATATTAATGAACTGCCTAAAGGTGCAAATTAGGTTTTAATGGGTGTTACTTTACCATCTTGGTAGTACCACACACAAAGCCATTTCACTCCATGTTACTCCTCCACCTTTTTTTTTAATGAAAAAAAATATATATAGTTATTACAATTTGTTGTAATTTCAGCCAAAATAAAATACAAACATTAGCGGCTCTACTTCAGAGAAAAAAAATGAAAAATCGTATTCTTTTTGTTATGACATTCTGCTCCGTCTCAGCTACACTTGAAATGCCTCAACTCGTACTGCCAAATTCTGTCTTCCACCAGCTTTACTGTGAACAAAGCCAGACCATTTTGCATGTGTGCATGTCTGAACTGTTCATGCTGCATAATTTACAGTCTTTATTTTGAAGCGAGAGAATCTGAGGAAAAGAACTGCGGATTGCTACATTTCAAAGAAATGGGTGACAAAAGATGAGTTTAAGAAAGAAAAAAAGACTCCAAGAACAAATGTCTTTAAGTCAGTGGTTTGAGGGAACAGCACCCTGCCTAACATGGTCTCCTAGCACACTTGACACCAGCCACTACTTAATTAGCTGCCATCATTGCTGAGCCCCGGAGAAAGGAGGACAGCCTAATGATTAATGATAAAAAAAAAATTCCTGGGAAAAAACTTTGATGCAACACGAAGTACTGTTATTTACCTTCTTTGATGCTGATTAAGCTTGTACTGTATGTGCACACAGACTGGAACTTGGAAATCATTTTCTTTCTTACAGTCAGTAATTGATATGACATTTTTTGTGGCTCATGACTTTGACAGTCTAAGGGGAAATCTGAAGAGTCATGTTTCTGTCTGTATGGTCGGGCTGCACTGCATTTTTCATGCTTTAACTCCTCCACTGAATATCTGAGCATGCTGGAAAAATAAATTGCTTTATTGATCTATAACTAATTAGGAGAAGATAAATGGTTCAACTGGACAAATACAGGCTCTATAATGAGCCAATGTCTAGCAAGACATTTTAATTGAGTTCTGCATATGAGGCTATTCTTCTGTATTAGACCTGGCACTGTGTCCAACAAGAACCAGTGTGACTGATATACTCCACAGATACCTGAAGCCTGAACTGATGTGGGTTTTGAGTTACAGTTAAAGTATGTCTAACCTTCAGACCGAGGTATTTTTTTGTGCTCGTGTCAGTGTAGCAACCAGATCCCGTGGTAAAACCACCTCTCGGGTGTGACTCGTGTTGTGTGCACTCACCAGCGATCAAAGGCTAATTAGTTTCAGCTGACACGGGGTATGGCCCTCAGGTCAAAGATCATGACTGATGTTATGGAGATGATGGTGGAAAGAGGGAGAAGCAGGGATGAGCCAGGGGATCTGAATCCTCATTAAACAGAAATTGTTGCTTTTGTATCAAATCCCAGGCTAACCTTAATATAGTGAATATATTTCTTATTCTAATAACTTGTTTTAGACTTACAAAAAAAAAAAAAATAATATATATAAAAAAAATTTTCCCCAAAAAATAATAAAAATATATAAAAAAAAAAAAAAAAAATTTATATATATATATATATATATATATATATATATATATATATACATATAC
>VUQK01011031.1:34672-51481 GCA_015106715.1 Bujurquina vittata | reverse complement strand
AAAAAAAAAAAAAAAAATTAATAAGATGGTTTGAAAAAAAAAAAAAAAAAAAAAAAACAGTAAAAATAAAAATAGACTTGCAATTTTGTAAAAACATTGTCCTGCTTCTAACAACCTACAATGCAAGTTATACTAGTATGACTCAAACTGAACAGCTTGTTTATATAAAACTGGCTTTGTGTGGCTACCACCATGTCTGAGCCTGCACATGTGAAATTCATGAAATGCTCAGTTTCTGTGCCTTTGCCTGTTCTGGTCTCATGACCACTGCAGGTGTGGCTTTATTGCTTATAGGGGCAATGGTCAACTACCTGATCCTCTACCACTGTAGCAATGTTGCAACCTCATGGGAATTTATAGCTCTGCCGTATTAAATTCCAAACACGGCAATCTCAACTTGGCCATTTCAGCAGTAAGCAATTTGAAGCACTCACGCTTTAACACTTCTTAAACATCTCGTAAAAACTCTTGATACCCTTTAGACAACAATGAAAACATATTTATAGAATAATTTGGAGAAGGGACCCACACAACCAAAAATAAAAAGTGAAGCGAGACAGTGGATTCAAAGGAAAATAACACTACTCACAACTAATTACACATTATGTTAAGATTAAAAATACAAAAAGGCCAAAAGCAGTGAGCTGCACTTATAAATAACCCTGAACTGTACGGGATATCTGTGTATGCAAACCATCTCACAGTCGAGTTACTCATGCATAACTAAGGGGCTTTAAAGCAGGAGAGCTTAACATTTATTCAGTTTTGCCCTGAGGGATGTAATCCCCACTGGTGCCACAAAAGTATCAACTGTTCATACTGTTCCCTTTTTTCCTTTCTAGAAACAGCCACCAAAGACTATCTGTAAACTTAAGGACATCTTTTTATATCATCAAAGCAAAACAGCTTTAACACACTCAAACAACACTCAGTTGGAAGCACGCCATATTAAAAGTTGACATTTTAAATAGGCTCTGCAGAATCTGAGGTAGATTCATTCAAATTAGTTTATATTTAAGGGGATGAATAGTTTCCACTTCCATGCCTTCAGTGGAAGTCATTCCCATGAACACACAGCTGGAAAATATGCTCCAATGCTGGGAAAATGTGAAACATCATCACCTAGTTTTAGCAACCAACTGCAAATAATCCAATTAACAAAGCTATGGAGACCATACTGGTGGGTGGATAACAGAAAACAAGAACAAACCAGCACAAGAGAGACTTTCACATTTATTAACTAAGATTCCCAAACGCTAACAAAAGCAGATACTGTCAGAAGAAGTGATTTGATGCATCTATGATTACAGCACAATCAAAACAAAAAAACCCAATTCAGGAAATTTTAAGCACAAAAACAAGACTCAAAGCTATGGTTTAGGCCTAAAAACCAGAAAACAGATGGAGCAGAACTACTGGGATGCATTGATAAACTAGTTGTGATCCACAGCTCTATTGTGTGGCTTCATGTAGGCCAACACAATGAGCTGCACAAACACCTCTCCACACACAAAACATTGGGACTCTGGATTCTCGTTTAGCGATTTTAAAACAGCAAAGCTTACTCAGCACAATGAGGCCTAGACCAACCCAGACCCTCCAATTCAATTCAAACGGAACTGCATGTGCTTGCATAAGCAGGAGATGTCCATCCCGTGTCCCTGTGACCCACACACCCCTGCACAACCCTTCAGTATCCCAGCACACACAGATGGGTCCTGCTGTCATCCAAATAGAAGCACCTAGCAAGCTGGCATAAACTGGCACTCTCACATAGGTACATTGAGCTGCTACTTTAAAAAAAAGGGGGGGGATTCAACAAGCTAAAAACAATAGAGCTTTAAGTCATTTTCTCACACAAACTCTTGACAAAGCGTGGAGAAACTCAGTTGGGCATTATCCAAAAATTAACCTTTTAATGGACAGTTTGGGGCAAACAATTGGTGGTTAGTGAGCAGGGACAATCAAACAGTCCCTCGCTGTGAATTTTCTAGATATTCCGACACGGTTCAGTCGGACATTACACAGACTTCGGCATAGGAGTCAGAACAGACATTTAATGTCTGGTTCGACAGTCTCAGACATACAGATCTGTCGTTTATTGTCAAAAACTGCAGGGACGTGCAGATGTGAAAACAGCCTACATAATTCCCGCAATAGATGCACTATATTAAGTATTGGCTTCATGGCATTGGTTTGCATGGCTGAGCAGCTCCTGTAGGTGGCCCACTACTTTCGTCCATAAAGTGTAACACCTTAATGAAAGCAGCATTTAAAGCTCACACTAAATCTGGATTATGTCAATAAAATCTTCTCTGCTTACAGTAACCAATTTAATATTTTTTTTTACTTGTCAGGCAGCATATGTGTATTACTGATCAAATTAAGCCCATATCCTGATTTTATTTATTTAAATCATTTTGAAAACACCCGTTTCAAGCATATTTATGAGCCAATTCTTGCCCAAGGACGATGAACTTAACTTCTTAGGGTTCTTCCAAAGTTAAATTATTAATAAAATCAATTAAAAAGCTATTAATTACACAGCATTTGAGAAATAGAGGGCTAGCCATCTGCTAAAACACCAACTCTGTGGCACAGACTGGTTTAATTAAGAGACGACCAAGCTACAGTTATCCTCCTAGCTTACAGCAATATCAGCTGAAAAGGTAAAAGAGTATTAAGTTATAACATTTGCCTGTGTCTTTAGTTGAAGACATGACTTTATGAACGCGTTGACTTTTAACTGTCATTTCAATGACATATCAGTGCAGAAGCTGAAAGATTAACAGAGTATACAGAGAGAGATGTTGCAACAGCTTGAAAAGATTAAGTTCACTGGATTTTTTTTTAAATAAAGGGAAATTTTTTTCAGTTTCTTCGTGTTCAGTTCCGACACCTTCTCCTCCTATGCCAGCACTGATGTGGAGGTATTGGCGGAGTGGCGACACCTACCATTAAGGGAATACTGCAGCGGGTACTCATGCCCTTAGCGCTGACATAAATGGAACAGAGTGACTAACATGACAAGCATAAACGTGACATCAGATTTCAGCTATTTTTGAGAGTTAACTTCAAGCACTCTGCATGTTCAGTGGACAAGCAAAACCTGGACTTGAATAATCCAAGTTGGATCACAAATTGTCAGATGAGGCTTTAAAGCAGTGACTTTCAGCCTTATTTAAAGTGCTCACTTTTTATTTTATGTTAAACTGTGCTAAGTATAAAGAGTCATTAAAACATTCAACAGCACCATAAACTAACAAAATCATAATTCAGAGAACGCCTGACAATTTGTGTTTTCTTTATGACATTTATGATGTAGCATTTATTGCAGGACTATTACAATATATTGTAACTGAATATCAATGTGTGTCTAAGGTGCCACACTGACCTGTTAAGATGCTTCAGTTTCTTTGGTGGCAACAGCTTCCAATTCCGAATCTCTGAAAAGGGACAGCAGAGATAAGAAAGGCCGCATCACATCCACGACACAGCCACAAAAACAAACCCTCACAAATAAAATCCAAGCTGACTGTGTGCTTTAATATATTGGTTTATTGTGAGTAAACACCAGCTTGTAAAAACACTGCTGGAAAGTCTATGTTGACCCAGAAATGGTAAACATCATTCAAATAAAACCACGCAGTTCAAACGACTCTTCGCCACTAATAATAAGAAACGCGATTCAACCAGCTCATGAGGAAATGCAGGTCGAGCTGCATAACAGGGTGATGCATAACGAGGTCTACCCTCCACCCCCGAAGCTGAGGCCCTACCGGAGAACGTGTGAAAAAGACAAACAGAGTATGTGCTTGTAGGTCAAAGTTGCACCTCGGGTCCCGATCGGCCATTATCTCAGCTGTTGCCCGACTTACAGCTTAACCAACATGGCTTCTCTCGAGCCTGGTGTTTTTCCAGTGCAACTAAAAAACAACGACCTAGGCAGGGCAGCAAATTACAGTCGACTCGGTTAAATCCTAATATGCTTTTGTGTTGTTTGCAGTCTCGTCGGCGAAGTGTAAAAAGCAAGGTGACTACGACAGCAAAGCCAGTCGAGCTGAGGTCTACATTGCATCGCTAACCAGCTGCTTTGCCTTCCCGCCGACAGAGGGGGTTAAAGAGTCCGATTGTAGCACAACTTTGCAGGTTTACAATTTTCCCCAAACAATTCAAGTCAAAATAATTCCTAACCATCCAGTTTTTTATATTTAGTGACACTGGGAAACCCGTGTTCAATATGCAAGTTACTAAAACGTGAAACAATCCGTCGCAGTTACCGGTGAGCAACCTGCGTCGTCAGATTAGCTTAGCAGCTATAGCCGACGATATGAAGCGGCTAGTTAATTTTCCTGGTCTTATTTCAAATGCAGCCATTGTAAAAGTCTGTTTTGATAAAAAAAAAAAACCCGAATTAGCTCACAAGGCAAGTGCACAAACAACTACATACTGATAATTCTGTGGACGCAATAAAATGCAACCAAATGCAGATGCACAGCTGGCAAACTGGGGTTAACCAGTGCTCCAACTAGTTAGCGTTAGCACAAGGTTAAGCCGCCTACAAAGACAAACATTTGCCTAGAAGACGCTACGAAATGTTTGTGAACTACAGGCCAATATCTTTAATTTCTTTTTTCGTCGACGTGTCTATAAAACGTAGAACAACCAAGCCCCAGTCGCCAAGTGTTAGAAAAGCTATCCGAGCTCAATCATGGCTAACTAAACAACAGCGTCTGTTCAAGTTATCTCCACCAGCCGCCGTCGCTCTCAGACCTACGCTAGCTTGACACAAACAAATAGCCGTCTGAGTAAGAAAACAGCACAAAACCATCCGTACCTCATTGAAGTATAAAGTGCAACAGAGTGGAAAGGAAAGCCGACTGTAAGGCTAAAGAAATTCAACGCGTTTGCAGCATCTACGAGGGGAGGCATTCATCCTGCGTGATCGCCATTTTCTTCTCTCGCCGCTGGCTGGCTATCCTTCTTTCGCTCGCTCTCTGGTTTCCCCGTCTCTCTCTCTCTCTCTGCACTCACTTCATCTCACCGTGTGTGTGTGTGTGTGCGTGTGTGTGTGTTTGTTTCTGGAGGAGGGGCAGGAAACTCATTCACCACTTCCTCTGACAGAGAAGCCCAAACACAGTCAGATAGAGCTGATACAGAAAGAAACCATGCGTAAAAAAGTATGCAAATCTCATCCAAGCGACAAGCGAGACAAGCGCTCAATTCCCTTCAACTTAAACATCCAGTGAGAAATCTAGGAGCATGCACCAGAGATACACGAGTAAACCTTAAGATTTATTTGTTTTTATTTTATTTTGCATTTGAGATTAAGCACGTTAAGCATTCATGGAAAGTTACATGCCCTCATCAAGACGCTGATTATTAATATTTATCCAGCCAGGTAGAAAAAAAATCAAGGTCCAGCAATAACCAGGATTTTGAAACCACTGAGGTCAGGAAGCCCGTAAGGGATTCGCCATTAGTGATACCACTATTTGTCATAATTTATTATATTTAAATGATTTAAAAAAGCTACATTTTTAAGCAGAAATCATATTTCAAATATGTTTTTAAAAGGCGTTGCTTATTTTTGCCCAAAAGGCATCAAATTTACAAAAAAGTGCAGTCTGAGATATTTGCTTACACTTACTATAAGTGTATAAATTAGCATGAAGTTATCCTATTTTTTAAAGAACAAAACACAAGTGCTGCATTTTTTGAATGTGATGTAAGACCAATACCGGTGAAAGCCACACACAAGTTAGGCCAGTTTGGCCTGCAGATACAAGAGGAAACCTAATGCCTTGTGTGTTTCTGAGTAACTGTAAGCAGAATGGAAAGTGAAAATATTTTTCAAAAGAAAAACAAAGAATGTGGAGAATTTCAGTTTCTCTCTCTCGCTCTCTCGCTCTCTCTCTCTCTCGCTCTCTCTCCCCCCGTGTATGGCTTTGGTATTCAAGAAAAAAACAAAGGAAAAGGAGCAAAATCAAAAGAGAGAGAGAGAGGGAGAGAGAGAGATGGAGGAAAGAATGGTGCCTAAACAGCAGAGAAACAAATACAGTGAGGAATCTGCCAACGCTTCACCAATGAAACAAAAGCCACCGCTGCTTACAGGAGAGAGCAGCAGCCTGTGTGTGCAAAGCAATGACCATTGACCCACGGATGGCAAAAACAAGCCCCAGCCTTGTGCACAAATTACCTCCCTTATCTCTGTGTGTTCCACTCCGAGGCAGAGTGAGAGGCAGAGTTCGCCGACTGCCAAGTAATGATTTTTATCAAAGACAACAAGATTAGATTATACAGCATATAAACAGTGGGTAAGCTCCTAACACTGGGTGGGTTGCTGCCAAAAACTACCCAAGCCTTGGTTATTCAATGGATTCCTACAACTGATGCTGTATTTGTGACAGCCTGAGCCAGAGAAATATTAAATATATTACAAAATACCACATAATAAATAAATTATTGCACAGTTGATTATTTCTATCATGATATTTCCAGAAACCCAAGTTTAATCATGAATTCCTTCTAACTTAATATCAGCGTGGAGCCTATCTGATAAGCATTTACTCATTGAGTGCAAGCTTGAAACATAGTTTTATTTTAAGTACCTGGAAATTTGGGGCACTGCAAATACAATGTGATTACTATCATATTTAGAGACACGATAGCTGGGACACTTTGACTCAGGCACACTAACAAAGCTCAGAGATCACAGGTCTATCAGGCCGCACAGCATCATGCCTTTTTTTTTCTAGCAAAAACAGTCAGATTGAAAGTTATGGCACTGAAAAGTTATGGTGAAACTGCACATAAACAGCATGCCAGTGTGTACTGAACCTGAAGAGGAAAACCTCATTCTTGTTGTCCCTCATAAATGTTTGTGTTTCTCACCTTCAAATTAGGCTGAACGCACCGGAACCCCCATGCAATGTTTGGTAAAGCTAAAAACTAGGTCAAGCAAGTATTTGGGGCAAAGTAGCACGACAAAGAAAAGTGCAACTTAAAAAAACAGTCTTATTTACCATTGACAATAAATTTGTGAACCAGCAAGTTATAGCCTGAACAAAGCAAGTCAATAAATAAATGTTGTTCACATGTGTGGTAGTAAAAAGGGTTTTATTTCATGCACAAATAATGAACCAGTGCAAAGCATTGTGTGCATGTGTTAAAAAGGCACCCCCCCCCAAAAAAAAACCCCCCAAAAACCGATCAACAACAACTAGCTTTTGAGTTAATAAATGATGACTCTATAATTTCAACACAAAGCTAAGGGTCTGCATGTGTGTTTGAACAGGTTTCAAAGAGTAGTCTGTGGCAGGAAAGTCACCTTGACAGGCAGAGCAGCGTATACAGAACAAGCCAAGGTTTAATCATTCACACACACAAGCTCAAATGCAGGAAACAGACCATGTTGACTTGAGTAAACAACACCAGCTACGATAAAGTTATGCAATTGAATACAAGTCAATGTAACCCCCAATATCCACTCACACACGCACACATTTTGTTTTATTTTACTAAGGTGCTCACATTGCCTGTTTAGTGGATTTAACTTGGCCACATTCAGACTGAGAACACACACACACACACACACGCACACGCACGCACACACACACACACACACACACACACACACACACACACACCAGTCACAGTGATCAATCGCAGCTGCAGGAGTGAGTGAGCGTGCAAAAATGGGGTGACCATTGTTCTGCAGAGAAAGAATGGGGCAAAGAAAATTGGACTGAAATGTGAATGTGTGGGAGGAAGAGGGAAAGTGAGCAGAGAGAAGCAGGGAACATAAAGTTTGTGAGGAGGGAGAGATTATGTGGAAGGGGTGAGAGTGCGCGAGACAGACTTACAGACAGAAGAAGGTCAGAAAAGAGATTTGCATGTCAAGTAGTAATAGGCTTGTCCTGAGTACAGCCTCGTATACTGCTAAGCTGCAGTGTTCGTAGTGCCTCAGTGTGTGCATGTAGATGTGCAGTGCCCATTATAAAGGCTAAACTAGCTGTCACCATCAGAATTACATTTGTACTTCACTATGACTATTATTTTTCTAAAACTTGTGTGTGTGTTTCAGGGATGTTAATGCTACGCAGCTTATTAAGAGTGCAAATGTGATGCTTTTTGTCAGCAAAGGTTTACTGCTATAAGACTGTGTGTCTCTCCCTAATTCATCTATTCTTCATTTTAGTTTTGACTGACACAAAGCGTGATGCAAAGTGCATTTGCTAAAAGAAAAAAAGACCCTCCAAATGCAATTTAGGCTGCCTGATCCAGCACATTTTAGTTCAACATAATTTTATTTTCCTTGCATACATTTTTTTTTTTGCCTTATTAAAATTTGCACTTTTTTTGCAGGCTCATTTACCCCAGTTTTTATTAGCTAGCTGCTGGAACTCATATTTAATGACAGAAAAGAATATTCTCAAACAGGTTATAGAAATTAGCCGTACTTCAAAACTGTGTTTTCACTCAGAGTGCAGCAGAAGCTGAAACTACAGTGGCTACAATCTGAACAATTACAGAAAACAACTGTGACATTTCAAAGTTAGTTCACTGACACTTTTTAACAGCACTAAACAAAGATATAAAAATGTCCAATTTTAAGTCTGGCTCAGGACATTCGATATATAAACTGTAGAAAAATCTGATTTTTGTTTCACCTGATGTAAAACTTTCTCTTTTCCCGTCTCTCTGTCTCCCTGGCAGGGTACCACTTTGAAATGGATTTGTTGAGGCTAAAATTACACCTGGTCTTCAACCAATTACCTGAACATTCATCCCTCCCATCAGCTCCCAGCACGCTCTCTCTCTCTCTCTCACACACACGCACGCACGCACACACACACACACGCACACACACATAGATTATTGTGCAATATATAAAAGCAGGTACTTTTACATTATTTCCAGGAGATCTTTCCATTTCTGTCCCTACAATCCATCACCAGGCCTTAAATATGCAGATAGTCCTGATAAGTGTGCTGGATGACAGTATAAAACATTCAAATGCACCCCATTTATTTAAATTCCCACTCATTTATATTCATATCACTGCTCCAAAGCTGGCCTCTGTCCTTTACTGCTGCAGGAACTCATTCAGATCAGTGGTCACAGGAAATAGTGATTGGCTGGTCTTATTGCCATTCATCTGGTGTACATACTTTCTGTGCAGAGAGAGGAGACACTGGACCGAGGTACAAACACTGTTGTAAACTATGCCATATGCAATTACACACATACACACAGTCCAGAGCTTTTTAACTTTGCAGACATTTCACATGCACAAAAAAAAGCTTAGCAGACTAAAGGCAGGGGAATCCGGTCTCTGGATATATCACAGAAATCAGAGACATAACAGACAAGCATAGTGACTTTATTGTTCATTTGAAGTTTGCAGTTTGAGAAGAATGAAAAAACTCCCAACCTTCCCTATGTCTATAAATCACTCAGTCTCCCTCAGATGGATAAAGAAAAAGACACAAAGACACTACTACACTGCAAAGTAAAGATGAGCAGAAGAAGCACAAAGGGAAATGAATTCATGTTTACACGGTGAAGTCTCTCTTTATGTCACAGCTGAGCTGAATAAAAGTAGGTTCATTATTAACATCACATCTGATGTTTAATTTATATTTTCAGCACAGCATATTTTTTAGCTATCAGTTTTAAGTCACTAATGCTTTACAGTATTTACACCATAGTAAAATTAATGCAGAAAGTGAAAGTGAAGACATGCTTGGATGCTTTCCCATAAAATTTGCACAACATTCTTGTTCCTCTTAAGATGAATTCTAACAATCATTTCTTTTTCAGTTAGTTATTAAATTAGTGACATTCCTATCATTGACTGATTATGGACTGGTTATAGACTGATTATCGGCCGCTAGGGAAAAATGAATGTTCCCCAGCAGGTTGCCAGATAGTTTCAAGAGGTTGCCGGCCGCAAATTGGCTGCAAAGAAGGTGCTGCACTGAAAACCTGTAGTTTGCATATAAGACACCAACTTCTCTGAAAATACTTGTTAACTACTTGCTGTATAATGTCAATAAAAGCATTCTATTCTATTCTATTCTATTCTATTCTATTCTATTCTATTCTATTCTATTCTATTCTATTCAAAGCGGTAATGCAAGTTTAAGAAGTGCAGTGCAAACTGGAAGTGGAGACTGTTTGCCTTCAAAAACATGCTCTCTCACTGAGACCAACATGTTTCAAAAGGCACAAATTTTACTTTGAAAACAAATGGTCTCCATTTCTAGTTAGTGAGTGTTTGCAAAGAAACTAACATCTTCCATGCAAACTACAAGCAAAGCAACTGTGGCGACTTGCTAGTGAACAAAGCAATCGCAGCAGCCAACAAGATCTCGCAACCGCTCACCAACCAGTCAGAGAATACACAGGGAGGCTTCCAGGGGGGGTGCTGACTGATCTCTAGGCTTGTGCGACTGAGACCTTAGATGTTTGGTGCTAATTAGCAAATAGTATCATAAAATCAGACAAAACTAAGACAATTATTGTAAGTTAAGACTACGTAATATGAATGTAATAGCACTGTCACTGTCAGCATGCAGCTTAAAGCTCTCATGTGCTTTTATGAGCTTCCCAGAGCCTCTATGCTTAGTTCAGTATTTGAAATTAGTATTATAGTTTTTGGAAATCTCAAAAATCAAAGCACTTCTACAGACATTCACTTTTTCACATACACACACTTTAACTTTACCATGCAATGGGCTCAGTACTTTGCCCAAGGACACTTTGACAATGATTAGTAGATGACTCGTTCTACGCCAGCCCCACAGCTGCTTGAAAATAAGGCCCAACAAAATTCATGTCAAGGGCTGGGATATAATATGTGATAAGTGAATATTCAGTTCTCATAATCAATACCCTGTATAGTGGAGAAATTGGCTGCTTTGGCAAAATCATTACAGTCAAACAGCTGGGTTTGAACGATGAGCGCGGCACTCGTGCTCAGTGCCGGTGAATGCTGATTCTTTTCGTGCCAAGTACAACGCTCCTCCTGTATACTCCATTGCTTCTTTAAAGGTATAGTTGCTGCAGTTGTTCTCTTTAACACTGATAATTGAACATAAAAAGAATGAAAGATACTTTTCATTTGCTGAGAAAAGGATTGATGGATTAAATGCAAGGGGCTGGCAAGTCATGTAAAGCATCACTCAGTTCCTGATTCAGTGTGTGGTATGCAGGTTAAGCTAAAACCCATTGTCAAGTATAGAGTGACTGCTGGCCTTTTGTTAATGCTGATAGAGAGAAAACGGGTATGTGAAACTGCACTTCAAAGTGTGAATGACAAAGAGGAGAATGATGTGATGGGAGGGGTAAAAAGTGACAGACGTAGTAGATAGAGGCGAGGGGGAAAGAGAGCTGCAAAGAGCCCATTATGGGAGTAAATGATTTTAACTCTTTGAGCACTATTAGAGAAATCTAATCAAACTCTGCTCTTGATTATCGCCTGTTCTGTTGCAGAACCTAACCTTGTTTAACCTACAAAACCAGAAACCATCAATCCCCTAAAACTCCTCGGGATAAAGAAACGTCTTCACTGCGATGATTGACATGTACACACACTCTGCTCCAACCCCCATACAGGGCCAGTCCGAGCCTCCCGGCATGCACGTGTGTGTGTGTTCAGAATGTTCCGGCTCACAGTGGGGGAGGGTTGTGTGCACACTGTCCTGGCATGCTGCCAGTCTCTCAGTCTCTCATTACCACTGGCTGTGTGTAAGTGTGCATGTGTGTGTTTGAGTGCGCAATGGGAGCCTGTCAGCGTGACGGGCATTACCATGGCAACGCCAGAGCAGGTTCCAGATGCAGTGCATCATATTTCTGCAGGATGGTGCACAAGCATACGCACACACGCACACCCATCAAATTGGCAGAAGACCTTTGGTTAGCCGTGTAGATTAGTTTTATCATGACGGACCAACTCTCATTTAAATATTCATTCCTCCTTTTATTCTCCTCCGCTCTGAAATGGATGGTCGGCCGCCAAGATCCGGTGATCAGCGCTGACACGCACGCACGCACGCACACACACACACACACACGCAGTGCAGGTGATCTTTTACTTGCAAAGCCTTTTCACAGGGAAGTTCAGTTTTTACATTCTCTGCAACCCAACTTCCCAAATAGTTGGGATACTGTGTAAAATGTAAATTAAAAAACCATTTTAACAAACTCAGCAAGCTCATTTTGAATTTGATGGCAGGAAAAAAGCTTGTTCTTTTAACAGCAGTCGATAAACATCTGGGAACTGAGGGGAGCAGCTGCTGGACCTTTGGGAGAGGAAAGTTGTCCCGTTCTTTTCTGATAGATGATTCTACACTCTGGGCTTTTCTTTGTTGCATTTTTTATTTCAAGATGCTCTAAATGTTTTCAGTTGGTGAAAGGTCTGACCGCTTCAGCAATCTGGCTTCTCATGGTGCCATAATGTTGTATAATAGCTGCAGTTTGCAGCTTAGCATTGTCTTGCTGAAATCTGCAAGGGCTTCCATAAAAAAGTCACCATCTGGATGGGAGCATAATTGATCTAAAACCTGTATGTACCTTTCAGTATTTATGGTGCCTTTCCAGATGTGCAAGCTGTCAATTCCTATAGGCACTAATGCCCCCCCATACCATCAGAGATGCAGACCTTTGACTTTTGAGTGCTGATAACAAGCTGGGCGGTCCCTCTCCTCTTTAGTTTGGAGGACATGGTGTTCATGTTTTCCAAAAAGAATTTAAAATTAAGATTCATCTGACCACAGAACAGTTTTCCACTTTGATTCAGTCTATTTTAAATGAGCTTTAAATGGCCCAGAGAAGACGGCGGTGTTTCTGGGTCATGTTCACATATGGCTTCTTCTTTGCGTGGTAGAGCTTTAACCTGCATTTGTGGATGACGCAGTGAACTGTGTTCATAGACAGTGATTTGTGGAAGTGTTCCTGAACCCATGCAGTGATTTCAATGACAGAATAATGCCTGTTTTAATGCGGTGCTGCCCGAGGGCCAGAAGATCAGAGACATCCAGTACTGATGATTGTCCTTGTCGCTTGCACACAGAAATCCCACCAGATTCTCTTGCAGACTGGTAAACCTCTGCCCAGAAACTCGGCCTTTCTAAAATGCTCTTTTTATGCCGAGTCATGTTGCTGACCTGTTACCAATTATCATGAGTAGCTGCCAAATGTTCATCCAGCTGTTTCTTTTTAATACCACTTGCTTTTCTATCCTGTTGTTGCCCCCCGTTCCAACTTTTGTGAGACAGTTTAAAATGATTCTCATGAAATAGCGAAATATCTGGACGCTGAAGGTCATTCGAGTGCAGTACTTGTTTTCTCTTTTCACTTGTGAATAAAATACAGGATTGCATTTTTTGCAAAGCCTTGCATTCTGTTTTTGTTTACATTTCACAAAGTGTTCCAACATTTTTTAGAATTGGTTCTTATGTGTTAACTTCACAGTTTTGCAGATGTTTGTTATTTGCTTCCTGGGAGAGCATTAGAACAGGCAAAGTTCATCTCTGCCTGTTAAACATGAAATTGCCAGCAGGACTGCCGAGGTGTTTGTAAAGATTAAACAAAGATGTAATGTATTAACTGGTAAACTTCAGAGCCTCTGTCAGATGGACTTTGTTACTGTGGAGAGAGCAGGGTAGCTATTTCCCTTTCCCAGCTCCTGGCTCAAGCTTCATGTTTATTGTGCAGACATGGTGTTGACCTTTTTGATCAAAGTCTCAGAAAAAATAATGTCCTTCATGAACCATTCTATGGGGGACTGTATTTTGATGTGAACTTAATAGAGAGAAGAGGCTTGAGGGTCTGCTGGAATGACACTGAAATGATTCATCAATAAAAAAACTACTTTGATTGAGAGAAAAAAATACAGCAGTGAACAATACTTCCAATTCCAATTGTTCCTTATCCTTCTTCATTGATTCATCCCATCCTATTTTACCCCTTTCCTCTATCTTGTCCTCCACAATAATCCTGAGCAGCCCTGCAACAGAACCTCATTATTCACACTATTAATCCTCCACTATGTGTGTGTGTGTGTGTGTGTGTGTGTGTGTGTAAGACAGTAAAAGTGTGTGACAGTAAAAGTGTGTGCTTAAATAAGGAAGGAGGATACATAGAAGTTTGAATCCATGAATGTTCGCGTGTGTGTGTGTGCCTGACCCACTTGTAATTCTATGCTGATATGAATAAGTCATGCAGAAAGAAGTGTTACACACACACACACACACACACACACACACACACAGTGTGAGAAAAAATAGATTTCAGATTCACAGATATATCTTTTAGGTGTCATTTTATCCAAATGAATAATTAAATGACTAATTAGTATCTCTATTCAGATCATTGCTGGTTTGACAGTTGAAATTATTTTCCTTTTGAGTACACAGATAAAATATGATATTACTCTGTTGGAAAAAGACATATTAAATGAACAGACTAACAGCAATACAATAAAAACTTCACTGTATGTATAAGACGTTTGGATGTACACTGTCTTCTATGATCTAATGCCACTTGTTATTCTTCAAATATTTTGGCTAAAAAAAGCAGCTTGAGTTTGGCATTGAGGGTAATGGTCTCAGGCTTTGGTAAGAAAGAAGATAGGACAAGCATAAGTTCTGGTTTAGTCTTTAGTCTTGCTGTGAGAATGCAACATTTGCAACAGCTGCAGTAATGCAACAGTTGGCAAGCAGTACCTAAATTACACTGACAGCTACTTTATAGCTTGTTAGTACTAAGTTTATGCCAATTTTTCCTTCAGAACTGCCTTAATTCTTCACAGCACAGATTCAACAAGGTGCTGGAAACATTCCTCAGAGACTTTGGTCCATGTTGGCATGACAGCATCACTCAGCTGCTGCAGATTTGTCAGCTGCACATCCATGATCTGAATCTCCTGTTCCACCACATCCCAAAGGTGCTTTTCTGGATTGAGATCTGCTGACTGTGGAGGCCGTTTGAGATCACTGTCATGCTCATGAAACTAGTTTGAGATCTGATTTTTGGGACATGGTGCATTACCCCTCTGGAAACAGCCATCAGAAGATGGGCACACTGTGGTCATAAACTGACAGACATGGTCGGCAACAATACTCAGGTAGGCTGAGGTTTTAAACAATGCTCAGTTGGTACTAAGGGGCCCAAAGTGTGCCAAGAAAATATCCCCCCACCCCGAACCATTGAAACAAGGAGGGATGTATCTATGTTCTCATGCTGTTTACACCAAATTCTGACCGTATCACCTGAATGTCACTGCAGAAACCAAGACCAGCCAGGATTTTTCCAGTCCTCTATTGTTTAATTTTGGTGAGCCTGCACAAACTGTAGACTCAGCTTCCTGTTCTTAGGTGACAAGAGTGGCACCAGGTGTGCTCTTCTGCTGCTGTAGCCTATCTGCTTCAAAGTTCAATGTGTTTTGTAATCAGAGATGCTGTTCTGCATACCTTGATTGTAACAAGTAGTTATTTCAGATACTGTTGCCTTCCTGTAAACAAAGTCACCTGAATCACCTTTCTTCCTCATTCTGATGCTCATTTTAAACTTCAGGAAGTTACCTTGATGTCTACATGCCTGAATGCATTGAGTTGCATCCATTATCTGTTTGCATTAACAAGCAGTTGAACAGGTGTACTTAGTAACATGGCCACGGAGTGCGTAGCTCACAATGATCGCACCAGTAACTTCCTCCAAATGTGTGCCTTAAGGAAGCAGGAAGGTCATTTTGGAGTGACACTATAAATTGATTTAATGATTTATGAGTCGTTCTGGTATGACAGCTCCCACAACTGTAAAAATGAAAGAAAGATTAAGTTCTGTTTTCTCATTCCTAAAAATAAATGTTAGAGAAGGGTAATATTCATCAGTGCAAGGAAAAGAATTCTTCCAGTATACATCTCGTTTCAAACATTTTCTGTTGCTTAGAAACAGTACAAGCACTAATTTTAACATCATTTTTTTTCTGTGAGCAGGGTTAAGCACGGTTTCTATCTCAGCCTTAGTTTGAGCACTGAGCAACTGAAGCCATAACCTTCCACTCTGTGAATAATTGCAAAGCTGATAAAGAAGAGAGTGTGCATCCACTTACTTTAATGACTTTCACTAACTTTTCAAATCTCAAGTCTGGCAGATTTGTGTACTGATTTTTTTTTTATATTTCTGAAAGCACATGAAGATGCTAACTTCCACAGTAAGCTAAAATTAGTCACAGGGTTGATGACAGAGAGGTGTCTGTCAGTCAGACTCAACATGAGGAGTTCACAGGGAACTGACTCGGGTCTCCACCTGATTGGTTGGTAACGAAACTGTGTAGGAGGTGTTGTGACACTGAACCTCAGGGCTGTCAGAGATTTATGTTTATTTATAATTCCAGACATTTTTTCACCTTATTATTGTCACAGTAAACATTTCAGTGACTATAAACCCTGAGCTGAGAATTCAAAATAGAACTTTATGTTAAGGTAGTCATGCTTTGCATGACTAATGTTCATAGAAAATGATCAACAGATATATACACAGAGTAAAAGCTTTCTCGTTTGTGTGCCTGTGTGTCTTTTTTCCACCTTGGCAGCATTCTGGCCTGATGCCAAATGGTTGTTGGTAATTTTACCAGAAACAAAAGAGCAGAAATGACAGTCGCTCAGTGCGTGAGCATGTGAGAGAGCGAGACAGAGGCAAAAAAAAAAAAGAAAAAAAGAAAGGGGGACGAGGGAGGGAGAGTAACGGGGGAAGGAAAAGAACAGGTGAAACAGGTGAGCGAGGGCAGAGGAGAAAAAG
>VUQK01011031.1:9706-30038 GCA_015106715.1 Bujurquina vittata | reverse complement strand
AATCAGAGAGGACACACCAGGGAGCACAGCTGAACTGAATCTGACTAACAAGACAAGGGAAGCAAAACTGAAGGCAAAGCACACGATACAAAGTAAAACAGGAAGTGAAAAAACATGGAGACAGAAACACGCACTTGAGTCCACAGAGAGGACGGCACACTGAGGAACTATAACACACAGCACACAGGAATGAATATAACAGGGAAGGCAGACACACCGAGGGAGGAAAGCACAGAGAACAGGAGGAATGGAAGATAACTAAGGCAACAGGGGACAGATGAAAACAAAACCAGACACACAAACGCACAATGACATGGAAACAGAAACACAAGGGAGGCAGGAACACTCAGAAAATAACATAAGCAGAACCCAAGAACAGAACTACAGCAGAGCCAGAACCTAGGAATATAAAGAAACAAACCAGAAATTATGGAACATATGTTTCAAAACAGGCCCTGACACCATCCGTGCTCACCTTCACTTCTATGGCAAATTTCATGATCAATTAGCCCTTTGAGCTATGGGCAGAAGCTGGAGTATCCAAAAAAACCCAATCATGCAGGAGAACATGCAAACTCCACCCAGAAAGATTCAAACTGTGAGGTGCATCATTAACTCCTGCTGCATAGAGGATTACTGTATATGAACGTTCTGATATCAAAATACACTGCTCAAAAAAAATTAAAGGAAAACTTTGAAAAGATCTTAATAGGGGAAAAAAAAATCAGGCTGGACATCTATACTCATATGGACTGGGTAATGTGCTAGCACTGAAATGATGCCACATTGGACGATGGAAATGAAAATGATCAACCTACAGAGGGCTGAATTCAAAGACACCCGAACCTGCTCTCATCTGTGAAAAGCACAGGGTGCCGTGGTGGACCTGCCAATTCTGGTATTTCCACGACTCCACGGTGCCGGACAGTGAACACTGGTACTACTAGAGGACAACAGGCCCTCAAACCACCCAGATGAAATCTGCTTCTGATTGTCTGCTCAGAGATATTCACAGCAGTGGCTGCTGGAGCTCATTTTGCAGCTCTGGCAGTGCTCATCCTGTTCCTCCTTACTAAGCAGCAGATACTGGTCTTGCTGATGGGTTAAGGATCTTCTATGGCCCCGTCCAGCTCTCCTAGAGGAACTGCCTGTCTCCTGAAATCACCCCCATGTTCTTGAGTCTGTGTTGGGAGACACATCAAACCTTGTGGCAATGGCACAGGAGCTGTACTACCTGTGCAGCCTCTGTAGGGTCCAGGTATGGGCTCATACTGCCAGAAGTGACGCTGACCCTAGCCAAATGCAAAATTGGAAAAAAAAGTCAGAAAAGAGGAGGAAGGGGAAAATGTCAGTAAAACCATTCCTGTTTGGCGGGTTGTCTCATTGTTTTCCCTCTGGTGCAATTGTTGTTAATGTCAGTATCACCAAAGCAGCTGAAACTGTTGAACAACCGCCCCTGTTACTTAACTGACCACATCAGTATCCCAGAAGTTTAATTGACTTGATGCTATGCCTTGCTGAAAAAGTGTTCCTTTAATTTTTTAAGCAGTGTATTTCTGATGCATGACTGTAAATATAGGAAAACCACTTATTTGCATGAGCAACGTGTCTGTATCAAGAAGATCCCCACTCATACCCACTGTGTTTGTTTTATCCAACCTTGAAAGATAGCACACTTGCTTCCTCAGGCTTTAGAAAATCTGCAGGTCAACACGATGTCCTTGTCTTTTTGCTACTGTGCAAAATATATTTATACTCCGTGCACCATTTCTGTATAAGACATATATCTGTACCCACGCAGGCACACAGCATGAAGGAATCTGCTGCCAATAAAGTTAACACAAGAAATGTAAACCGTTTAAAACTATCGTGACATTTGACTACAGATAGCTGTGAATCTGAGTCACTGACTGTGAGCACAGAAGCCCCACCCACCCGCTCCTCAAACCTTCTGTTTGTGAGGGAAAGCCAATCAGAACTCAGCTGGCTTAAGCAGCAAGCAGTTGTACTCTGATCCAAGGACCAGAGGGCAGTGACAAAAATATGTGGTGCAGCCTGCTGTTGCTCCCTTTGGTTTAGTATCTCCCATGCAGAACACAGAAGTTACACAGACAAAAAATGTCTTTGTAGTGAAGCGTTAAAAACAGTGCAAACTGATGCTCCCTTTCCTGCTGATGTTGACAGTTCAGCCAATAAGCATTCTTCTTGTGCACAGTGTCAGGTTTTTCGAGGTGTTGGTTGCATTCACTCTGCATAGACAAAGACCTTGCGAAACACACACACACACACACACGCACACACACACGCACACACACACACACACACAAGCTACAACAGCCTTGTCTCCATAGCAGACAAACTGAGGTGCACCAGTAAGGCCCCACAGGATTATTCTGAACTGTAAGTAATGCAAAACATCCACGAATTAAGTGATGGAGCTGGAGATGAGCATAATACAGTAGCTCCACATTCAAGCATCCACCCATCCTCACTGGCAGATTGCATGGCATGCCATTGGCTGCAATTTTCTTTCACTGCCTTCTGTAGAGATAATGACTATTTTTGAGTTTTAAGGCTCAAGATAAAACTATATTGTGCAATAAAACCTTGCAAAGTACATTCAAATTGCTGCAAATTCTCACATTGCAGAAGCATGAAGTGTTATTTGAATCATAACATCACTAATTTATTTTCCACCACCTGGAAAGGGTTACTCAGTGCTTCACTTTGTAGCAAAATCTTTCCTGTGCTTTGTTTCTAAAAAACTATGTATTTGCATTTCTCTACACTGTTGAATGATAAAGACTTAATTATGTGAAAGCATAGGCCGGCGGCAGGTCCTTTACTCAGTAGGCACATGTAACACCACAAACAAGTGTTTACAGCTGCCGCTGAACCAAAACAAGCTGATCTGCATACACCAACACACACATATGGGCACACACAGCCCGGTCTTCATCCGGCAGTGCTGGCACAGCGCCCTGAGACGTCGGCACTCATCACGGGCACAAAGGAGGGCAGGAAGCATGGACGAAAGACAGAAAGAAACAAAGACAGAGGGAGAAAACAAAAAAGAAAGCAGGCAAACAATAAAAGCGGATGGTGGGATGAGGGAAAACTCAAGAAGGCTAAGAAATAAATCTGACAAAATCGTACCTTGGCTGTGATCCTCGCCACGCTGGGAGAGCAGGAGGGATGTTGCTCTTGATTGCTGCAGGGTCCACCTGTCTGTGTGTCTGTCTGGCATAACTACCTTTCTGTATGTCTGGTCTCTCATTTTTATGAGCCTTTCTGTGCTGGTCAGTTTCCTGCTGTTTTCTTACATCATAGTCTGACATTGCCTTTTTTTTCGATTTTGCCACATCTGTGTGAATACTTGTGTGTCTGTTTTTTGTGTGCATCTCACCATGATGCTGTGTATTTGTCTTTCTGTCTGTCTGATGCGTTTCTCTATCAGTTTGTCTGCATTTTTTTAAATATAGAATCTGATTCTGTCTGTCAGTGTTCCTCACACGCCATCTTTGCAGTGAAGTTTGAGGGTTATTAAACACAAGCGTGGATATTGCACAGATGAAAGCAGCCAGTGAAGTTTAGCAACCTTCTTGGAGGACATGGAGCAGTACACAACAAGCCAACAGAAGAGGGCATCTCCTCTCATCAAAGTATTTCAGGTGCCTTTGTCCCGGAGTGTCCTTGCATCCCTCCATCAGAAGTTTGGACTCAAGCCAAGTGGGGCACCGAACCCCCGACAGCCAGCAGATCTCCACGGTTCAATTCCAGCATGCCTTGGCAAGACACAGGGTGATTACTCTCACAGCAGTAAAACAGAACAGACGGAAAGAAAGACAGAGAGCCTGGATCTCTGCCATGTCTTTCTTGTAGTGAGCTAATGAAGCACGAAATGTTTGGATAGACTTCAACCATCAACATGCACACACAGATGCACGGTGGGCACGACACCCCTCGCCAACACCGGCATCGGGCGTATTGAGCATGTCTTTCACATTTGTTCTAACAAGAAAACCCGACATGGTGGACAACCGGTCCAAAACCGACTGCGTCAGCGTGTCTGTGTTCTCAGTTAAACTGTGTTTGGCTCATGCTTTGATTTAAGTGCTTTTTGGGGCAGGGATATTGCGCAAGCAGGAAGTAAAGATGGGAAAAAGAAATATTTCTTGTGTTCAGTGTGAGCATCTTTACCTGGCATGTAGGCAAAGCAGACAGATGAGGGGAGGGGAGTCTCTGGCCAGCTGGCTGAGATGTTGGGTACAGCTACTTTGAACAGGAGCAGAGAAATGCAAAGATGCAGTGGTGCAAAGACAACAAAGATGTCAGAGGTGGTGATCATCATGGCAGTCTTTTTTCAAAACTTAGGGTGTAGAGGAAAGTCCAAGAGTTCCCAGTCAGCCTTCACAGCTTTATATTGTGATAGGAAAATGGGTGCAGTGAGTTACTGAAATGTGCAAACACACATGGAAACACAGTACTTAAGACAACAACTGAGTTTGTGCAGTTCTAACAAGCTTGAAAACAGTGGTTCATCACTTGAGTTTTTTTTAATGCTTGAATGATTCATAAATCAGTATTAGGTGGCTCAACAAACAACCAAAAAAAGCATTCCTGCTTAGACGGTCAGGTAAAGATACTGGACTGAAAATGGCAGAAAAAGCAGCCAATGACTAAAAAAACGCCAAAACTTTGGAAGAGCTTCAGAAAGCCTGGAGAACTGTTGCTCAAGACCAGTTAAAAAAATTTGAAGAAAGTCTGGCTCCTTGAACGCCCCCGTAGTGGCAGATAATTAAAGAGCAATATGGTAAATGGACTAGCTCTTATATAGCGCTTTTCTACTCTGTCTGTCAAACACGCTGTTTATAGAGCATGTTTGACATTTAACCAATCACACCCATTCATACAAGCACTTCCATGTATAAGTAATTAAGCTAAGTGCTTTTATTGTTTAACATTCATACTCATGTCAGAGAGCAACTTGGGGTTCACTTTTTTGTCCAGCGCATCCCACAGATGCTCCATTGGATTGAGATGGGGGGAATTTGAGGCTGAGTCAACACCTCAAACCATTCCTGAACTATTTTTGCTTTGTGGGAGGGAACATTATCCTGCTGAAAGAGGACCAAGCCATCAGGGAATACCGTTTCCATGAAAGGGTGTACATGGTCTACAACAGCGCTTACTGTAGGTAGGTGGTATGTGTCAAAGTAACATCCACATGGATGGCAGGACCCAAAAACATTGCCCAAAGCACTACCTATGCTGGCTTGCCTTCTTCCGATACAGGATCCTGGTGCCAGGTGTTCCCCAGGTAACACAGACACACCTGGCCATCCACGTGATGAAAAAGAAAACCCGATTCATCAAGCAGGCCATGTCCATGTCCATGGTCCAATTCTGGCGCTCACATGCCCGTTGTTGGTGCGTTTGGCGGTGGCCAGGGGTCAGCACAGGCATCCTGAATGGTCTCCGGTTATGCAGTCCCATACATAATAAACTGCGATGCACCTATCAGAACCAGCATCAACTTTTTCAGCAATTTTCTGTAGCTCACCTGTTGGATCAGACTTCACTCGCCATTCATCTGTGTAGGTTCTCAGTCATAACAGGTCATGGTAGCCTCTCATGAACCGGTAAAGCAGGAATTTAAACCATAAACCTTCCTACCTGCCATGTGTTCCAGCCTTTTGTGCATATAATTCACCTGACCACCTTAACCACCTGAAATAATGGATACTGAACATATGAAGGTCATAAATGGAAAACACACACGCACATTATATATATATATATATTTATATATATATATATATTAGAAAGCCACATTTTACTATGTTGTAAGGGAGAATGTTAAAACTCTATCCACATGGCAAATGTTTGAAAGTAAGGGCGAGTAATAATAATTTGCCTATTATTTCTAATAAAAAGTAATGTGCACTTTGGCAATGTGCTCACAGTGATGCTAACACTTTACACAGGTTAGTCTCTGGTGTTAGCAGCCACGACTGCAGGTGGCAGAGTTGAAGATGCTAAGACTTTGATTGGGAGTTACCAGAATGCACAAGATTGGAAACAAGTACACGACAGGGGCAGCTCAGGATGAGCAGTTTGGAGTCAAATTTAGAGAAGCAAGGCTGAGATGGTTTGGACACATGCAGAGGAGGGATATTACTGGAAAAAGAATTTAAATAGATATTGCTTATACAACCTGTGCACTATCAAGCTATTTAAGTAGCATTATGACTTCATCGGACTGTCCTGTACCCCCTTAAATTGCTGTGCAGAAGTTTAAACATAATTTTGTGTTGTTTTGTAATGTGGAAAAAAACATTTAGACTTCTGGAAAAAAAACCTCAAGAGATTATGCCTTTCCAGAATCATGGACATATTTATCATTTTAGCTGATGATTATTTTTACATTGCGCAGTGGCTTGATCTCTAATAATGAAATTTATCTGCCAAATAATGACTAAGCTTTAAACACAGAACACAAAGTACAGAAAACATAAAAACAAACATGATTTGAGGAATGTTTTTAAATATTTATTTCCCTCAAAACAGGAAAAACATAACTTCCCTCTGGTAAATCAGCAGTTTTTAGATTAAACATAAAAAAAATGAATGAGAAAAACAAAATACAACAGAGGTTAAATCCTGTCTGTTTTAAATTAAATATTTTTTAAGCATCCCTGTGCGAGGCAAGTCAAATGACTGACTATTCAAAATGTAAGAGTTCTATTATAAATGATATAACTTAGCAGGTTCAGTTCATATGGATCATAACTGCTGGCAGTCCTAAGTTGTAAACAAGTGCAAAAATCCTTCAACTCAAAATAATTCAAGAGCTTTAAGGTCTGAAACTTGATTTCAGGCACATTCATTCATGATTAGATTTTGCCATTCATTTTAAATTTTATACGAGCATAGTTAATGCTATAAATTAATTCCAAAGATCATAAAGTGATACAAAACGTATCAGGGTCAAAAAAAACAAACAAAAGCAAAAACGAAATCAGGCACCTTTTGGTCAGAGAAAGTAAAATATCATTCAAGTAAATCCAAGCATTTCCATGACGGTCCAGGTTTGCCATCCGAGCAGAGCTCAGTGGTGTGATTCTGCTTTCCACCTGCTGCCCCCCTCTCCTCCAGCCTCCTCGTCCGTGCCCTCTTTGCTTTTCTTTGACTTCCTGTGTTTCTTCAGCTCTCCTTCCTGCAGCCGCTCCGGGGTGGCCTCTCTCTTCTCTTTTTTCTGCCTCTTTTGTTTCTTCTCTTTTTCTGTCCCCTTGTCATCTTTGCTGTTCCCCTGGCTTGGTGATGAGCCGACGCTGCTGCTTTGGCTGCTGAGCATCTCCCCTTCTTCCAGCTCCCTCCCTCCCCCGGTCTCATCCTCCCACCAACTACCCCCTCCCTGCCCAGCCAGCATCCCTCGAGTTTCTCTCTCTCCTTTGCCTTCTTTTACCAATTTATCAGCCTTGTTTGGTTTCCACTCTCCTTTTCCTACTTTGCTCTCTTTGCCCTGTGTTAACCCCAAATTAGGGGATTCCCTTTGAGGGTATCTAGAAGATTCAAAGGCGAGCAGGTCTCTCCCTTTACTATAGCTGTGGGAGAGCGAAGGCTGGTAGTGGCGTGTCCCTGGAGCTTTGCCTTTATTTCGGTCTCTTCCTGATGGATCTTGGTGATTATTGTGATAGTGGAAATAGTCTTTATCTTTATATTTGAGATTCAGTGACAAGCCTCTTTGTGTTTTATATGCATTTTGATTATCCAGCTCAGGAGTTCTGCTTATTGTGCTGCTTTCCCTGTTTCTGAAACTGGTGAATTTCCCGCTGGGACAAGATGAACTCTTGCTGCTACCCTGGCTGCCCTCGTGCCGCCGCGCTCTCCTCTCTGCATCGTGCGATGTTGAGGAGTAAAACTGAGAGGAGGTGGGAACAGTTCTAGTTGGAGATGAGGCAGCACACTTTCGGTCCCTGTCTCTCCCACTCCCTTCCTCTCTTATTCGTTCTTTGGACCTTTTGCTCTCTTGTTGCCTCTCCCTCCCTCTCTCTCGGTTCCTCTGCCTCTCCCTCTCTTTCCTCGTCTCCCTGTCTGTGCCTGCAGACGCGCTGCAGACGGGTTCAACTCTGTCTTTACCACTAGAGGGAGCAACACTTCTATATGACCAGGACCAAGCAGAATTTGTGGCGTTCTCCCTGTGCCCCTCTCTCTCTTGGTCCTCGTCACTCTCTGCTTTGCTGTTGGTTGCTGACGGTTGAGGCAGAGTCACAGACACACAGTCAGTGTGAACTCTGGTCTTTCCCTCATCTTCAGTCTCACATTTTGATCGAGGCACCTGGGAAATAAAAGCAAAAATAAAATGTGACTCAGATGTCACGACATTTCTCTTTTTTTGCCTGCTGAACAGGATGAACCACCTACATCAAGAAAACAGTGGTAAAAAAAAAGACAGATATTTGTACACAGATACTGTATTATACAAACGCTTTCTTTTTGGCCAAGTCACAGTATAACACTAGTGATGCACAGGTTGACCTATAGTGAGGTCAATAAATAGCTTCAAATTTTTAAGCAGGTAGAGCAGGTAATGTGACTGCAAAAATGTCAGTCATTTAAAAAAACCCTGGTGGTCCGACATGCACACCTGATTGGGTAGCAGCTCCTTCCATCTGTCCTGGGTGTATTTGTCCAGCGTTTTCACCTCTGTCTTTTTCTCTTGAGTCTCTTTTCTTTCACAGCTGCCCAGCACAGCTGTGCTGCTGTATTTAACATAGACATACACAAACAAATTAAACATCACAGATAATCTAGGAGAAAAAGACACAGCTGCAACACTAGATCTCCTCAGTCCTTTAATGTGCCCTAGGATGTTTTTCAGTCTTTGTAGATCCCTGCAGAGAAAATCATTATCTGTGCTGTATGGGTTAGGAGCAGTGGGCAGCCACCCTGTGGAGACAAACTCCAGATAGAAGCCGCAATCAAGGGCATGAGGAAAATTAACCTAGCATGTTTTGATAGAGGGGAAAATCTGAGATCGATCCAGAAATAAACTTGTGCAAGCGCGTGAATGTTAGACAAGAGGCTTGCTGTGAAGCAGCGATAAACAAGCAGCAACTGAGCTGCCAGCAACAATAAAACACTGCAGTATCTGTGCAGCTCTGACAAGAAAATATTTCCCACCTGTCAAAGATCAATCCGGGCATTATGTGCTTAAATTTAAGGTAAAACAATCAATTAATTAATTAATTTGCTGTCAGAAGTTGAAAGGGCAATCATTTATAAATGCTATATTAATTTATTTCTGTAAATTTGAAGCTAAAATGTTTCTGCTTCCACTTTCTCCAGTGAAAGGAATAGTTTAAACTGAACATGCAGAAAGAAGACACACAGTATTAGGACAACTCTGTGATGAACATTTAAATGTATTTGAACACGTTTATGATTTTTCACAATGTCATAACAGACCAAAAAAAGCACCACCGGCCAAATTCAACATTACCACTGTGTGTCTTACAAAAAAACAAATCTGATACCTTATTAATTATCATAATTTAACCCAACATAGTGTCGCTGTTAAACACTTGTTTAACCAAACCAACAGCTGGTGTCGTGGCTCTGATTGGGAGCTGGAAAAATCAAACCGGGCTCATCTGTGGCTGCAGTATGAGCTCATATTTGTGCACTCATCAACTCTAATATTAACAACAATGTGGAAACCACACTGACTGACTGAAAGAAGCAGTAACACTCGGACCTGCCATCATCCAGCTTGGTGTAAGGTGCTTCGTGGTGGCCCTCGCTGCTCCGTGGTGAGCTGATCATCGCTGTATCTTCATCCCTCATCTTGACACTGTCCATCAGCCCCTCCCTCCGTGCTTCTGCCCTGTTTTCTCGCTCCTTGTGCGACTCTCCCATCTCTCGGTCTCTGTCGTCATCCCTCACCCTCTTTTCTTCCTCTTCTCCAGTCACACTCTCCTCAACTCCTGTGAGTGCGCAGTGCCATAAGTCCAAGTCCACCTCCTCTTTATCGTCTTTTCTTTCTACAGTGTCTTCTTCCTCTCCTGGAATCTTCTCCTGCATTTCTCCCTCGTCAACTCTGAAGCTAAATTTGTCCCATGTCAGTCTTGTTTCTCCTTCACCTTGTTTTAGTTTGTCTTCAGACCAACCACCCTGGTTTCTACTAGATTCTTTTTCGGTTACTTCATGTCTATTGACCTTCTCCTCCTCATCTCTATTTTCAACAGAGTTTATATTTCCCTGCGATTTCCCTGTAACGTTCTCTAAAAAGTTGTGTTTCCCAGTGTTTCCCTCTTTCTTTTTGCCATCCAGGTTGATGTTGATGCTTATCTTCATCTGTGGCTTCAGCTTCATCCCTTCCTCCCAGATGTCTTTCCTTGTGAGAGGTGATGTTTTCTTCTTCAAATTCTTCTCAGTTTTTTGCTTCTCTGTGTCAAGTGGTTTCAAAAATTCACTCACACGGTTTTCAGGCTCCTCTGCTGTGTTACTTTTCAGCTGTCTGCTGCTTTGCAGCTCACCAGAAAGACTACTCTCTCTTTCATTCTTCTCCAGATCCTCCCCCTTTCTTTTCCTATTCTTCTCTGATCTACAGTCAGATGTTTTGCTGCCTCCAGTGCTTTCTTCTCGCTCTTTATCCATCCCACCTGGCTCTTTGCTGGGCTTTCCTTTGTGCTGTCTCTCCCTCTCTTTAAAGTATACATTTTTGCCTCTTTTCCAGCAATCCTCCCTTTCTAAATTGCTTTCTATGAATTTTCTTTCACAATCTTTCCCAAAAGGTTGGTCCGTTTCTAAGGCCGTGCTGATGGTTGCTTTGTCCTGTATTTGATTGCCATCCTTGCCGGCCTGTGGGCCACTGTTGCGCCTCTTATTGTCCTTTCTGCTGTCATGTGTACAGTTTGCAACGTCAGGCAGTGAAGACTCTTGTCCTTTTTCTTCAAGTTTCTTCCTCTTTTCTTCATGTTTCAAGGGTCTAGAATTATCCAACTTTTTCAATTGCTTGCCTGTACTTGGTCCTTGCAGTTTAATTTTCTCCTTACTCTTTGTAAGTGTGACTGGTTTACGTCTTGGCTTTTCACTGTTCCTCTCAGGAAATGTTTTCTGCTGAGCTCTGTCTTCAGATGGTGTGGAACGACCATCGCTGGAAGACTGAGACGGAGGGGATCGGCTGTCGCTGGCCTTATAAGACAGAGAGGAACTGCTGTCACTGCATGACTGAGACGCCGTAGAGCGACTGCTACTTGAAGAATGAGATGGAGGAGAACGGCTGTCACTGGACAACTCCGATGAGGGGGAGCAGCCATCTTTTTCGGCAGGGCGTCTACCTTGTGGTTGGTAGCGAGAATCCGAGCTGATGCGTGATTGCTTTATGCTCCTGTCTGTGCTCACCCACTGGGGAGGAGGTGGAGGAGGAGGAAGACTGAGGAGGGGCGCAGGCAACTGGTGGAACTGGCTAAAGCTGCTGAAATATTTCTCATACCACTCTTTGTACTCCTTCTTCCACTGCAGGCAGCACTCCCTGTCCAACTCCACGGTGCTTGTTTGACTTGTATACGTGCTTCTGGAAGCACTGTCCACTGAGCGGTCTGCCCGCCTCCTAGAGTGGTTGTTGCTAGAAGACATTCTCTTGCTCTGATGGTTGCTGTGATGGTGGTCCTTTCTACCTGAAGGAGCCTTGGACCTGGATTGATGATGCCTTCGAGGTGAAGATGATGAGGAAGGTGTAGGGGAGCGCGAGCGCTTGTAACCGTATGAATAATTGCAGGGCTGGCGAGAGCGTGTGTGGAGGTCTTTGTGATGAGAGTAGGGAGAACGGTGCCTGAGAAAGAAGAAGAAAAAAATAACGGTTCAGTTTTCCCTAAATATAAAATAATTATTGTTTGGTGCATCTTATCAGGTTGCTGTGGAAGATCAGTGCATTCCTGGCTCCTCAAGTGTGCATGTTGTGCGCATGCTAGTATCTTTGAACAAAATACTGAAGTACTGGATGCATCCACTGGAGTGTGAGTGCGATTGCTACACGAGGCACCTAGGCACAGAATAAAAGGGCAGCATGAATGTTTGCATGATTGGGTGAATTCATCATAAAAAGCAGTGTGAGATCAATGAAAGTGGAAAAGTCCATTTACCATTTTTCATTCAGATTTTTTTATTCAAACCTCATATTTCAACATTTTCCTGTGTCTATCAAACAATTATGAACAGCAGTCATTACCTTAGCATGAAGGCTGGAAATGGGCTAGCCTGGCTACATTACCAGCACCTATAAAGTTTGAAAGTTAACATGTTTTCTATTATTTATTTTACCCAACAAATGTGACAAAGTTTCAGATTTTTAACATAGCCAAGCTAGTTTTGTTTTTTTTATTTGCTCTGTGTTTGCCCCGTAGGTTTTTAGCGTAGTAATCAGTTACTGTCAATTCTGAAGATTTCCATTTCAGAAAGGTGCAAAAAACACATGTAAAATAATGTAAATAACATTTGTGTAAAAGGGACACAAAGTACCTCGATCTGCTTCTGGAGCGAGAGCGAGATACAGAGCGACTTGTAGAGCGAGAGTAGGAGCAAGAGGCCTTGGCTGTAGAAGAACGGGAAGAGGAGTGTCTGCAGTCGGATGGTCTGTGAGGTGAGCTGAGCGACAAAAAGTGACATACAGAAAAACATATTTTTTGTTCAGTTCATTGTGTATATCATGCTTGAAGGAGGTGCAGACCTTATTATATTAGGTTTCTTTTACCTGTCCTTTGTCTTTCTCTGATACCTGTACCACTCCTGGGGGATGAGGCAAGGGATAGAGGAGGAGGTGGTGGCAGTGGCAGAGGAGCAAAGGGAAGGGATGGGAGCACCCTGGGGGGCTGGAAGGGTCCAGATGGGTGAGGCAGGTGGGTATCTAGGAGAGTAAGTGCTGTGGGACTGTTGAGCTGATAAGTATGTGTGAAAAAGCGGGGAGGGAAAAAGAGGTGGTAGAGTAGTTGCATATGTAGAAGAGGATGATGTGGAGGAGATTGTAGAAGGCTGCTGGGTGTTAGATTCAGTCTTGCATCCAGATGGGCAAGCTGAGGAGGAAGAAGAGCTGCAGGGAAGACATGAGAAGCAAATAAAAATGTCAGTTTTCAAAGTGTAGCAAGAGTCAAATTCAGACTCCAGAAACACACACAACTGACCTGTCCAAGCTGACTGATGATTCAGGGTGTGCTGGGGCTGGACCTGCTCATTCAAAAGAAAAAGTGTTTTTTTCATTACTTCCTGGTTTTAATAAAGGCATTACTGCCATGTAAATGGACTAGTTCATATATAGTACTTTTCTACTCTAGCCGAGCACTCAAAGTGCTCGTTTTATGTCCCTAAACATAAAGTAAACAGGTGGGAAAAGATTATGACACACTGATATTTATTAGTCACCTGAGGAGGCGTGCTGTTGATTATCTTGACTGACATTTACTGTCTGAGGCTGCTCTGCCACTAGAGTATGGTTATCCTGAACAGACACAAACATCACAAGATTTCATTAAAATTTTTTTTACTAGTGAGTGCGAATGATTGATACTCTGAATGTCCTCACCGGCGTTAACGGCTGTGACGGCGCATCAGTCGGGTCTTTGTCTGAAACCTTTACAGATGCAGCACTCGTTGAGTCATCGCACGGCTTCCCTTCAGTCTCGCTGAGTGAATACATCACAGCAGTACAACACGAACACAATAATTTAACTTCTTCCTATTTTTACTCTTTAGCAACAGTGAAAAGCTGTAGTTACGGTGTAATTACGTGTTCTCACAAAGAGGGTTTATCGTTAAAACAGTTAGAGCTGCTCTTTGATTTTAAATCAGAAAGACAGTTATTAAATATATGTTTATTTTTAGAAAATTAGCTTTACTTCATTGTCAGGCAATTTTAGGAGCTATTAAACTGCTTTAAAGTGTGTTACTGCTGCCCCCTGGCTGGAGTGGGACCAATCCTTAAATCCCAGGACAGCTAGGATTGGTTAGAGTTAGTGTTTAAGTTGTGTTAGCTGTTTTGTAACTTTGTAAAATGTAAAAAACTTCAAATATTATGATAATCTTCTTCCACAATATTAATGTACGGCATACCCATTTAAAATTAGCGTGTAATATTTCACATACGTCTCAGATAGCTCTAGCTGGCTCTGTAGAGGCTGGAGGGACGTGCCTGCTGTGCCATTATCAGAGGCAGGGTCTGCTGTTGCAGGGGGAACCCCAGGCCCCCGAGACAGCGGTGCTGTGTTTGCAGCCTTTGGATCATCTAGGAGAGAATCCTGAAGAGGTGACATACCAAGACAACGTTGCAGAGAGTGAAACAAACAAGAAAATATTTCAGTGCTAGGGAACAAGGATGGACTAATATCAGTCTAATATGGACTCGAAAAACTTAAATGGGTATTAGTGAATATGGCTAATTTATGGGCTGATCTATTCAATTAAATTCTATTAAATTTGATGTTTTTCTAGGATTGCTATCTCACACATAAGTAAGCTCGCAGTGTTTGCTAGAAGCAGAGATAACTTATGGAGGACGCTAATAAAGTGATATTTCACACTTGCTGCACCAGTAGCAAATACAGTTTCTTAGTTCAATTTGTAACTACCACAAAAAGATCATAACTGAGTTGAGTCCTCATCAGCGCTCTCACGCTCTGTATTTTTTCAGGTTAAAACACCTTTTGGACAGCTTTCATTGTGCTGATATGAATATAAGTGCAATAAAACAATAAGCTGTTGTGAACTTTAATACTATTTTCTCAATATTCTTTTCTTAAGTTTCCACTCTTTATGTGATAAGGTGCTCTCAATAGATAGCCAAAACCGAGGTGTCTGTATCAGTATGAGGCCTGAAAAAGTTGGATTAGTGCACCTTATTAGGGAAAACCTTCAGCCAAGCTATTAAAATAAATAACTGAGAAAAGACAAAAAGACATATACAGAACATGATGTTTAAAATATGCCATTTCTAGAGAAAGGGAACTATTACTGAGACCTAGCAAGGGTCTCATCCTGAAAACAGTTATTCTCTTTGCTGCTTGTTTTTTTTCCAGCCTGCCAGATGAAACACGTTATTCAAAAAGGTCACCTGCTGGCTGTGGGACTGCTGAGGCTTCTGTGGCTGGCTCTGCACAGGGAGGGGGGGCGGGGTAGGGACAGGCGTCGGCGTTGGAGTTAAATTTTGAGACTGGGAGGGGACGGATCTCCATCGCAGGCTTTTGGTGTAGCCTTGTTCTTTCTTAAAATTGTTGACAGCCTGTGGTGAGAGGAAAACAGATGGAGAACGAGTATAAGACACATTACAGATCAAGGTATAGTTGCCTCTTGAAAAATGAAGGCATTGTTGCAAACATATTTAATCTATTTCAACCTGCCAAACACTTGTGTGAATATATATTTATTATCAATATGTAATTTCACCTGTCTGAGAAATTTATTGGCTATCAAGGTGTCAGGAGAGACCTCTGACTGGTCACAGATGGGACAGATATGGTTCTCTGATTCCAGCAAGGCACTGCGAATACCTGAGTGAGAGAGAACAAGGGGTCAAAGGTAAAGACTAAAGACCAACTAGAGCACCATTTATTTATACAATTTCACACATTCCTACATTCTGAATCAGTGGCATGCTTTCAGTATGGAGAGTCTGACATGGTTGTGCCTATTTGTAACTGTATATGCACTTGTGTTTATGCCACTTTTGGTAGGCAATATTTGCATATTTCTGCTATATCTGATACACTTGTGATACACTGGTTCTATAATTTTGTAATTTTTCTAATTAAATTATTAAATTGGCCCATAATCTGCTCATAATTCTTATGAAAAGAATTTCTAGGCATAGCCAAGTTGCAGAAGGCTTCCGCCTTGGTGGCCTCAGCATCTCATCTCTGCTTTTTTGCAGATGAGGTCCTGTTGACTTAATCTGGTTGTGTCCTTCAATGGGTGGCTGGTCCCTCTCTTATAAATAGAGTGACGAATGCAGTCTTTTGGGAGGGGCTCAGAGTAGAGCCACTGCTCCTCCACATTGAAAGGAGCCGGTTGAGGTGGTTCAGGAGGCATCTGACTAGGATGCCTCCTGTGCACCTCTTGGGTGATTTGTTCTGGGCACGTCCTTCTGGGAGGAGGCCCCAGGGTACACCAAAGGACATGCTATAAAGATTATCTCTCTTGGCTGGCTTGTGAATGCGTCAGGAAGCTTAACCGGCTGAACACTAAGTTTCTCTGTTTAGGCTGCAGCCCCCGCCACCCGGTCCCAGATAAGTGGAAAAAAACGGAGGGATGGAGACAGCAAGAACTGGATATCAGGTTCAGGTTATTAGCTGTTAATGTAGACCATACATTAAGCTTGTTCCGGTGTGTGTAGTAGATACTCACATTCATCACAGTAGCTGTTTCCACAGCAGGGTATGACCACAGCATCAGTCATCAGTTCGTTACAGATCAGACAAAGGAGTTCACTTGGTATGGGATCATCCTCATGTTCAGACTCGGGCTGCTCCTTTGCAAGGAAAGGAGGTTTCTCTTTCTTGCCAATAGCGTACGCCTCACTATGGACAGACATCAGTACAAGCACTGATTTAAGTGACATGATGCCATATGGGCTGATCTGAGTATTTCAGAAACTGCTGATCTGCTGGGATTTTCTTCCACAACCATCTGAAAGGTTTACAGAGAATGGACTGAAAAATAAAATATCCAGTGAGCGGTAGTTCTCTCTCAAATAACCACTTGTTACAACTGAGGTATGCATAAGAGCATCTCTAAATTCATAGCACGTCACACTTTGAAGCACATGGGTTACAGTAGCAGACGACTACACTGGGTACACTGTCAGTTAAAAACAGAAAACTGAGGCTACAGTTCACACTGGCTCAACAAAATTGTACAATAGAAGATTGGAAAAACATTGCCTGGTCTGATGAATCTGATGAATGGGGGATATTTTCTTGGCGCATCTTGGACCCCTTTATTCTAAGTGAGCATAGTTTAAGTATTGCTGCCGATCATGTTCATCATGGATGTGCAGCTGACAAATCTGCAGTAACTGTGTGATGCTATCATGTCAATACGGACCAAAATCTCTGAGGAATGTTTCCAGCACCTTCTTGAATCAATGATATGAAACATTAGGGTAATTCTGAAGGCAAACCTGGTCCAAACTGGTACTAGCAAGGTGTACCTAACAAGGTTGCCAGTGGGTGTACAAAACAATAAAAGAAAAAAGTGTCCCTCACACAAACTAATCCAATAAGAGCAACATTAGATGAGGTACAGCAGTCTATTCGCGACTATATTACTGTAACTGAACTTGTGTGGAAGAAGAAGCTGATTATCATAGTTGTGATACTGGCGGTTTGGCATGGATAGGTTGCTTCCTAGTACACCCCTCAGGAAAGCAGCTGCCCCCTATTACCCATGACTCACAGCTCGGCTAACCAGCTGCTGAATGCAGCCTTGCACAGCTGGCATCAGTCTGTATATCTTAGCACAAGTTTAAATAAATTTATTTCCATAGCTTTCAAACTATACTTTTCAGTCAAAAGAAACAGTTTAACACACACACTCACGCGTCTATGGCAGGGATTGCATAGCGGCCAGAGTTGGTCAGCTTGGCACCTTTCATGCTAGGATCATCCACCTCGACCATGAAGGAGCGTGGGATGCCGGTGCTCTTCTTTATTCTCAGAGGTGCCTCACTGTTTTTATCCTGCTGTCCAAAACACATCTACATTTATTTCTAGACAAGTGCTTTCCATTTTATCTTCTGATTGGCTGTTCCTCACAAACAGAAGGTTTGAACAGGTGGGTGGAGCTTTTGTGCTAGCAGTCAGAGCTGTGTGCCTGAGATGACCATATTAGGATATCCGCTCTCACTGACATCATAGAGAGCCAAGAGTAGAAAGAAATAATGAAAACAAAACATTTAAAGCAGTTTGAGCTTTGGAACTTGCACATACAGTATGCTGATCTCATTATCTGGAAATGTGGCCATGTTTAATATGTTGTCTACATATATGAGGCATAATAGATATCTAAAGTACATGTCTGCACATGCAAATACTACCAGCATACAAATGATACATTTCTGCATTCCACTACTAAAGTGGATAAACGCATGTAAACGTAAACAGACTAATCGACCAAGTTTATTTTGAAAATCAAGTTGCTGATTAACTTAAGTGACACATTATGTCCTTACCCCCTTAGCAGGACAGTTCCTGATGTGGTGTCCTGGATTTCCACAGCGATAACAGGTGTAGTTCACAGAGAGGGCATTACTCGGCTTTGTGTTTACACTGGAGAGACAAAGTGATGAAGAGCCGAGGGACAAAAAAGGTGAAATGTAAAAAAGGACGTCAAACAATAAAGGAGGAAAAGGAACAGAAGAGATATGAACACATGAGGACAGTTTAAGAGATGCAAACTTGATAGTGTCAGGATCCTTAACTCACTTCATTGAGTCGTAGGTGGACTGATATATCATAGCTTTGATTTTATCCTCCTCTGAGACATCTGCATCAACCAGGTTAGCCATCTGCATCTAAATGCAGACACAAAGATGTTGGGTTAGGAATGGTATTTAACTTGAACTGAAGCACATAATCCAAGATAAATGTGAATAAAAAACAGAAAAGAGCATGTACCTTGGAGAAAAATGACAAGGCCCTGGTAGAACTGTAGTCATCCGTCTGTTAAACACAAAACAAGTTTCAGAAGAGCAACCGTGAGAGCTCACTCTGTTACGCAGCTCAGGGACAAAGATTAAAAATTGTATATCCAAAAATTTGTGAAAATAAAACTTGAGATTTTATATACAAGTACAGATTGTGCTACAATCTTGAAACTATTACCCCAGTTTCAGATGTGCTTTCCTCTCTAACATGAAAGTAACAGCTGTCTTTTGAATTAACATAAAATTTGCACCAGCATCCATCTGTGATTTTCACCCATTGTGGATAAGCATGACCATATAGCTCACACTGCATCCCTCAAAAATATGATATTACTGCTTCCTATTGGTTGTTTTTTGATTATTGTTTAAACATCTATTCATGTTGCCTTCCTCTACTGTGCTGGAACAGAGCAGCACAGAGAGACAGCTAAACTACATGTGTGACAGACCGTGAGTGGTCTGTCACACATGTAGGAAAAGCCTTCTGCTGTTCGGCAGGTCAGAGCACATTTGGTCTAGTGGCCTTTGAACGGAAATACTATAGAAACATGCAATTCCCAAGAGCATTACTCCTGTGAGCTTTACCACCTGGAAACTGACAGTTTGGCTAAGAAGGTCTCAGATTGTTGTGAAAGTTTTGTGCGCCATTTGGGGTGAGCTGTAACAACTTTAGTGAGCCTTTAACCATATGCAGGTCATTTGTAAAAATGTTTGGTTCATAGGTCATGAAGCATGGTAACTAACTCAAGTTAGATCAAACACCCCTGAAATAAGCTTTGGCTGTTATAAAGACACCCGCATGGGAGTATCCTCTTTCTTTAAAAAAAAAAAAAAAAAGAAAAAAAAGATTAACATTCACAAAAAACGGCACACAGTACGCACACAATTCAGTGCTGTTCAGTTTAATGAAGGTCAAGGTTTGGTACTCTGAAACAGCTGTTGTTCTTTTTTTTCTCTCTCTCTCTCTCTCTCTCATAACATCCTTTAAGCTCAGCAGCTGTAACAATTTATACTCAAATGGTTACATTATACAGGGGCTGTTAATGACTAGTGTTGTGCCTACTAATCTTTATAAAAATGTATTATGTATGTATGTAAATGAACAAATGTCTGAAAATCCAAATTCAAACACTACCATTTAAAAAGTAATATACAGCTAAAAGTCACTAATTAAACCTCAAAGTTAGGGTTGCATTTAAATGGCAGCGTGCTACAGTCCAGAGGCAAACCAACACCACTTCCTGATGAAAAGATGTGATATTGTTAATGGGAATGTCACGTCAGCTCTTTTTGGTCTGCATCTTGTACAAGTTAGCCAATTTAAAATGGGTGGAGTCGCCCTATAAACTCGTTAAAGGGCCAAAGTGATCCCAGTGTTTGCTTCAGTTTAGTCTGTCTTTTCTCCCAAAAAGAACCGCCCAAAGTTTTTTTGACAGTCAAAAAAGAAATGTATCTGTGTCACTCTCCACGGTGAATAAACACATGCTCAATACATAACGCAACTTTTTACAAATGACTTTATTGATTAAAAAAAAAAAAAAAAAAAGAGGGAAAAAAAAAAAAGAGAAAGAAGAAAAAAAAACAACAAAAATTAAAAAAAAAAAAAAAAAAATATAAAAAGAAACAACAAAAAAAAAC
>VUQK01011030.1:0-13253 GCA_015106715.1 Bujurquina vittata | reverse complement strand
GGGCGGGGGTGTTTTTGGGGGCGCCGGGGGGGGGGGGCCCCTGGGGTGGGGGGGGGGGGCCCCCCCCCCCCCCCCGAGAAAGGCCTACCTGTTCAATAAACAACATTTTCTTAATGCACCGCTGTGTTAAAGTAACCACCCAGCTCGACAGTCAGCACGTCTGTGCACAGCGTGTTCTCTTTTTATCCATGAAGTGCATGCACTGCTGGTCATTTGCCTAAACGGTCGATGTGGCGGATCATAAATGGGAATCGTTTTTTAGAACAGTCATCGGTGAATTATTTGAAGAGCAAATTGACAAAAATCTCTCACTGAGGAATGAGGGCTCTGGCCTCAGCTCATTTCACCAGTTTGTTCCAAATACTTTTTTCTGCTTAAGCTGCAAATCCAGAAATTGTGTTTATCGGAATCCCGACACATTCCTGCATTCGGATTTTGGAACAGCCTTTAGAGCTTTATGCATTTGACACAATTCAGTACTTTGGCAGACTCGAAGCTACTGTTCTAGCCTTCTGTTAAACACAAGTTTAAAATCTCTGTTCAAACTGATTTGTTTTTGCCCTGACAGTTTTCTATGAATTCTGAGCAGTATTACTGTCATAGTGGGAAGTAACAGCTCGGCATTCTGTAGGTTCAATGATGGCTGTCCTGGAGATTAGCAACATCAGTAAACCGTAATGCCAAACAGGTAAGACCCAACACCATGAAATAGGATTGCAGCAGATAAAAACCTGTACCCACAGCAGTCACTTCATCAGCTGGAAGTGCATGTTTGAAATCAGATGCATGCATACTGCGAGCAACATAAATTCACACATTATTTAAATGTATTTATTGTTTTGTGTCCTGAACCCCTTCATAGGAATTGTTATCAGCAGCCTCATTTCAGGCAGAGAGAAAGTAAAGAGCTCCATAAAATCCCTGCAGGATGTTGTGAGCGTGTGCGCTGCTTCTGTCGTCTGTGATCGTTGCCCTCAGCATGTCTGCAAGTTTGGACGTTTAGAACAAGTAGAACTGCTTTTGTCCTCACTAGTGTCTGAATCCAGTTTGTGGTAAACATCCAAACCCTCCACTTGCGCCTCCAACCATCTCACAGTTCCTCTGACCATCATGTGTTTTATTCCCAGTGTTGTAACCAGAGTGTGCGTCTCTGTCCCGTGTCTGTGTTTCTCTGTGTCTCGATCCCTGTTTAGTTCCGTGTGCCGTCCTCCTGCTGTTAGTCTGTTGGGTCACTTCCTGTTTTATTTTGACAGTCTTGCTTTTGCTCTGCTGCTGCTCTGTTATTAGTTTCATTTGTTTCACCTGCTGTTTCCACTTGCACTGATGACCTAGGGTGCGTATTTAAGCCCTCAGTTTTTGGTTTTCCTTTTTAGTTCTGGCCCCCGTCCAGGCCTGTATATCTCAGTTCATTTATTCTTTCTCAATAACCCAGCTTTCACCTCCATTTGCCTGTGAGTCCTGCCACACAGCACACCACCACAGAGACCCAGCCGACTGCTTTCTTCATCCCAAACAAGTCCCGGCCTCCAAAGTCCTGTTTCAGGTCGTGGCTGAAAAGGAAGCAGCAGCAATCATTCTGTCAATAACTCTCAAGAGCTCAACTGCACGATTGCATCCCATCCCAAATTTTCAGAGACACTTGTGGTGAGGACAGAAGACCTTGAATAAATCATGTCCATCAATAACAGATGGGAGGAATCATCCCAGTATAATACATACATGAGGCCTGAAAGTGTGAAAGACAGTTTCTGATTAATCAGCCATCACAAGTGGCCATGGGTGTGATATGACAATCTGCATGCAACCCCCTCAATGTTTTTTTATTAAACAGAAATACATTGAAATCAGTTCTGTTTGCCATCTGTTCTGTGAATGTTACATAATCCAGAACATCATTTTGGGGTCCTAACAACAACCAGGCCAATAGAAAGAGATTGATATCATCTTCACTGCACGCTGTCATACTCCCCTCTGTTCAATTAGAAAAGTTACCTTCATGACAAATTTAGACACTTTACACCATGCTGTGAATCAATAAGCAGGAAAACATGGCTAGAAAGGGGATTTCAGTGGACACTTCCATAGCTTCTGTCCTCTTTCCTCATGCTTTGTAATTGGGAGACTCGGCTAATTAAAACCGAGTTCTCAGGCAGTCGATGACGGCCACTGCTGCTGCGGTCCTCCTCTTCCGATGCTCAATGAAGAGGAAAGGGTATTAGAGCCATAAGGAATGACACAAAGCTGGCTATTCACACATAATTGCTCACCCAGGGAGGATGCAGTGAGGCTGGTGGCCTGACGAACGCCTGAGGTGTCAGCTCCTGTCAAGATGATGAAGCTCTCCAGTGCCCCCTAGCTCTGCTCTGAGACCCCAGTGCTGCCCATATGGGACATCAATTTTAACTTTATAAATCCAGAAATGATGAAATATGAGGTGGCGGTAACTTGAGACCAGCCTTGCTTCCATGTAGGTGACTCAATAAAGCTTTAGATTTGATTTATGATGCCAGTAAATGTTAGTATTTCCACAAAGTGATGCTTTTGTTTGTAAAAATTATACAATGGTTAGAAGCATCTTTTAGAGCCTCGGCACACTCAGTCTATGAGGTGTTACCTAAATGATGCCAGTGGCCATGTAGACACCTGGAAGAGCCTGTATATGTTTTTCCAAAGACATTTGAGGGGAAATGTCACAATGAGCCCTTTGGCATCAGTTCTCTTGACGCACTGGGTTTTTGGCAATAGTGAGGAGGTGTTTCCCAATGCTGTGTCTCTCTTATCTGCTGTGTTTGGTCTTTGCTAAACATGTTGCTATGCAATATGGACAAATATCTCCACTTTGCTTTCCTGAGGACTTTGCTCCACGAGACTTTGTTCATGTGCAGCTTTGCTGCTCTGTTCCCTTCCAAAGAAGCCATACTTGTTGTACTTATAGTGTCATGAGCTTTAACATTCAGCACGCTCTGAGGCCTGCAGAGCGTGAGATGCAGCTCTTGGGCTTCTGGAGTTTCTCTGAGCATGGCACAGTCTGACCTTGGGGGGGAATTTACTGGCAGCTGTCTTGAATATGTTCCACTTGTGAATAATCTTTCAAAGTGTTTGGCAATGACCTCCTAACCCTTCCCACACCGATGCACCCGTCCACTCGCAGTGATCTGCTTGTTATTTAAAATCGCAGGCTGCTGACAGATTAACTCATTTTGGCCCCATTCAGCGTTTCTTTCTTTCCTCTAAATACGTCTCATATATCTATCATCTCTAACTGTACTTCACTGAGTGCTTACCCATCTCTCCTGGGGGCAATAGAGTGCTTGGCTCATGTCCAAAGTGCACCATTTCATCAATACATAAGGCAGATTATTTAATATTCCATCCTAAAGTGGATGGATGCTCAGGAAAGAAACTGCTGTGAAATAAAATAAGAAGCAAAACTGCACTTGTAGCCAACTGCCCCCCTTGACAACTTCTGAGATTGCCGATGCCTGACTGGTGCACAGCAGTGTAGGAATAGCTTAACTTGTTTTTGGACTCGCAGTACACAATCTCTTTAATTTCAGCATGTGACTGATTACAGCTCCAGTGCATGCCCTTTATTCAGGGTTCTCTGACATACATGTCTTCAGAAGTACCTCAGCTTCCCACAGGGGTGCATTAAAATTAGAAAAGGGGCAGGAAGATGGAGTAGCCGAGCCCAGAAATAACCTCAGACGACATGGATTCACATGTGGTTCAGAGCGGCCACGTTCCCTCTGCAGGGGGAAAAGGAGAGCGGATTAGTTTGAGCGATGTTAGAGCTGTAAGATAAATCAAATGTGACTCGGAGAGGCACTTGAAAAAGGTGACAAATGACCCCCTGTGACAGGGCAGTATTTTAATCTCCCTTAGTTAATTTATCCAGGAGCCTTTGGAGTCCATTATTATTTTCATTGCAGCAGACCTGCCTGGTGACTAAAGGATTTAAAGAGAGAAAAGCCTGGTGAAAAGGTTTCTAAAGCAGGGGAATAATGAACAGATGTAACGGTGTAATTGTGCACCGGGGTCCGTGAGGCGGGCTTGTCTCAGGTCATTTAATAGACGAGCACTGGCCTGCACGAGGCGTCCACGTGAGGAGACGCCAGTGGCCCAGTTTGTCCTGACACGATGAGAGGAAAGACCTCGCAGAGAAACATCTGTTTGGCTGGCGGACGTGTTGTCACCCAGATGAGGTCGAAGGAAGGATCCTCAGAAGATTAGCATCTGGGTTTTTAATTTAGAGGATCTCCTCCTCCTCCTCGCTCTTTCCCCCATTTAACCTTCTCTGTCTTTTACATCTGCTTCGCTCTTCCAGTTCCTCCCATTTCCCATCGAACATGTGTGGCTTTTTTAAAATCTTAAGTATTTGTTGCACTTACTGAAAAGTATTTAATCAGTTTTGAGTGTTTGTGATCTAAAACAAATTGATGATGATGATGCACCATGTTTACAGGACCATCAAAGGTTTCTTTAGAGAGCAAAAGAAGCTAAATGGAATCTGCATTTTGCTCCGAGGGGGAAGTAATGAGGAAATGGGGTTTGCTGTGAGGTAATTACATTAAAACAGATAGCCCCTCTTTATGCATCAAGCCCCCACTCCACAACAATATAACAGCTCCTTGGATATCAATGGCAGGAAGATGAAGGGCCGCGTGATTGATGGCATCGTTACCTCAGCTTTCATATGGGAGCACCAATGAGGATAAACTGGTTTCAGCATAAGAAAAATGAAATGTGATTCACTGCAGGACTTTAAAAAAGGAAGTCACACTAAATAAAATCATCCCTTCTTCCAGCGCTCGCTGCTGAGGCGTCTGGATAAACGGTTACGTGAAGCTTTTAGCCAGGACTAGTTGGCTCTGTTTCAGATGAAACAAAATGCAACAGCGTGGCTTCACTAAAAGCTTTTTATTCATGAGCTTCTACTGCTGCGATCTCACCTGTATTTGATATTCATTCATCTCACAGCCTGCCACACACAGTGGCGACCACCAGCAGCATTAGAATGTCAGATTCTGTAACTGCAAAGTGATAACTTGACAGAAGGTGTAATGACTTGTTAACGAGGCTGAAGGAGGGGGCTGTGGCTGTGGGACGCTCTTGTCCTCATCCTGAGAGGTGAGACGACCTCTGCTTCAACTCCGTTCCCGTGGTAATGCAGGTCATCTGCATTGTGGCTTTATTCCATCCGTATTTGTGGATTGCCGTTCAATCGATAGCTAATGAACGGGCATGTTTATCTTGATTAAGTTTGTTTTGGTGGCTTCTCTTTTTTGATTGTGTTACTCGTTTACCAGCTTAATCAGCACCCAGCTTGTGGGTTTGGGGTACAATTAGCTGTTTTTGATTGCTTTTGATTTGACCTTTTTTTTATGTGTCACCGTAAAAACTCTTTACCTTGTCTGGTGTTTTGTCACGTGTGTGACTGTACTGGTATTTTTTCCTTTTTGACATCCAGCTTTAACACACTGGATCTAAAACGGTGCAAAAAACCTAAAATCTGAGTAGAAAAAAGTCACAAACGCGCCCATCGATCCCAGAGGTTGAAGCGCTGCAGAGCGGAGCAGAGCATAGCACTGTTGCTGTTTTTCCTCCTTAGTCTTCTGTGGTCTCTGATGGTCTGCACTGTTTCTCTGTGTACCTGCTCTCCAGCCAGATGTTTCCTCATTCACAGGCATTTACTTAAGTTTTCGCTGCTCGTGTGCAGCTTGTGTAGTTTTTCTTTTTTAGCCAAAGGTCTCCAGATCCTTGCATGTGAACACCCTGAGAGTGCAGAGGGACCATGTAGACACAGCAAACTGTCCATGAAAAGGAACTTTAGGAGCTCTTCTGCTGTTTACCTGGTTTTATTTCCAGTGTGGTGATGGAGGACCTTTTGAGGAGAATCGGAGTTGTTTGACCAAGACGTGCATCCTCTAAGCCTTTATTGATAACTTGTGACTAAAGGATTTTTTATGGTGACATAACTGCTCCAGTAACAGCACCTGAACCTCCAAGCTCATCATCATCCACCCACCTGAGCCGCGTCACTCCTCCCCTGCCTGATGACTGAAGGTGTCCATTATCATTAAGGGCTCTGCCTAAATCACTGACCACCAGTTCAGCTTTTGAGGAGGTTTCCCCTGCTGGGTTTAACTCACAACCGCCCCCCTGAGCAGCCCAGTCTGTAGCTTTCTGCCCCCCCCCTCTGACTGCTCAGCCTCCAAGCCGGCTGCCTGCTGGGCAGGCATGACCTCCCATCCCACATCTGAGGATTCCCTGCATGGGCACTTCCTTGTGACCCCATGCCGTTGAGTGGTGAACCCGAGCCCTTACATTCTCCTGCTCTCATTTAGCTGACGTAACTATCAGCTTGCATTTGGGTCGTCATCAGAACATCACAACAAGCCTGCTGTTTATCAGAAACATTAGCATGTATTTGAAATCATTGATTTATTTGCACACGTGTGGCGAGCACAAGTCTGAAATTCACTTTTCTGGCCCCCCCCGTCTGCTAAATGCACCAACCAGCTAACTGTGCTTGCAGCGTAGGGAACGTACGGCTGCTGGAAAGGCCGATAAAATGAAACATTAAAGCTGCCTTCAAACCAAAAGAGTGAATTCAAAGATAACTGGGATCCAGAGTGGCAGATTTTCTGTCCTCTGGCTCAATATAGCTCACATAGCTTGGTGAAGGAGTTAGGGGTTAACTCTAACCTCTGATCTATTTAAAGCCTTGAACCCCACCCACCCACCCCCACCGATGTGCTTATGAGCAGGAATGACTGAACTGGCACATTTAGGATGCTGGGCACATAAATATGCTCGTGCTAAAAAGCAGCCGGAGCAGTTGTGAGGTGATGAATATCTTTGAGTCCATCACTACAAGTAAACACATTGTCACTTCACTCATTATTTATGTGAGAATATTGATTAATGCCGCTTTAATGTCAACTTCCATATGTGCTCAATGTTCTTCTAAACACAGCGACAGGTAACCTTTAATATGAAAATGCCACATTATTTCCTCTAAAGTCAAAGCGCACAATCATTTCTGAAGGCAGATTGGAAGCTGGCGCGCCAGGTTGAGTTTCCAGCTTTAGGCACGGCAAATATTCAGGATTAGGATCAGCACTCGTGTGCCCGTTAAGAATGATTGCGTTCGGGAAAGGCGCTTTGGTTTATTGAACACAGGGATTTATCTGATCCTCTCAGGCAGCTCAGATCGTTTAATGCTGCCTGGCTTTCCCCCAAATGAATTCCTGTGATTAGACATGGCACAAGCCAGCCTATCAACTCCAATAAAGGGGAAAGGCAGAGAGTGAGGTTTACACAAGTCAAAAGTGTTATTGTGGCATATTTTATTATTGAGCGTAACACATGATGAGCGTGTGTGTGACCTTGTGGTGGATGATTTTTCTCATCATCTCAGGTACCAACATCTTTTTTTTCTGTTTTGGAATTTAAAGGTTATCACACAGTTGGGTTATCATATTACATCGGACTAAAGGTAACAGAAGAAATTCTATTTTCATCAAGAACTCTGTGGTTTCGTTCCCAGCTCAGCGTGATCACACCATCTTTCTCCAAACACATTCAGATGAATCCTGACTTGGTGTAGGCCTGTTGATCTTGATGCCCTCTGCCTACTTAAACCCAGATGTCTTCTGTGTTAGTGGACAGTGCAGGCTTTTAAATGTAATATCCTGCTAACAGCACCCCCCCCCCCTTTAATCCAGTTTTCAAGGTCTCCATTAGTTCCATCTCTGATCTTCTGAGTTTAAGTAAACACACTTTCCCTCTCTTTAGTAATTATTTCCATATTTATTTTTTAGCTCATGCTTTGCTTCCCTTGTGTGAGCGTGAGGAGATTCAAAGTTAGCTTCAAAAACTGCTCTGACACATTTTATCATCTGAAGAAATGGCAAAAAGAAAATGAGGAAAGCGATGCAGCCACACAACCAGACCTGAAACCGCCTCCTTTGCTCTCAGTCATTTATAATATATGCATTTTGTCAGCACTGCTCAAATCAAGGCGGCCTGTTTTCTTTACTGTCTTTAGAACAAGCTAAACTTATAGTGTCAGCTTTTCCTTCCAACACTGTCAAAAAGCTAGTTTCTCAATCCTTTCCCCACTAAATATTAATGTTGATTGCTAAGCAGTCATTCATATTTCTGATGGAAACATATTTTCACTAAAATAATGGCGACGAATGCAGCAGAGCACCTGTTTCTTCATTTATTTTGGGTTTAAACAGTGTAGCTGTGTGCAGATGTTCCTCCAGCTGTAAGACCGATTCTTCTGATAGCACACCGCTAGCAAAGTTTTGTGAAGTTGCACTAAACAACATCTGTGATGACAAAAGTCTGAAAGTGTCTTTTATAACAGTAGGTGGCTCTTGTCACGGCTCAAACACTGCAAGTGAGTAATGCAATAAAAGTGTAGCAGCTGGCATGTTGGGAATGTGGGGCACGACGGACAGAGAGCGGAGAATGAATATTTTTTTATAGGGCGGGGACACCGGGTCCAGGTGTAGCAGCTGATGACTCCATTCAGCACCTGCTGAAGAAGCGACTGGACTGCACTGGTACGACCACATTTTTACAATGACTAGTGAAGTTCAATGTGTTGCACCAGGGCCTCAGATCAATCAGCACAAAAGAGGATGCATGTCAGAGGGGGGGCGTGGCCTTGCAATACTGGATTGCATTCAACATTTTCCTCACATATACAGTGGAGCCAACCTGACACTTCCTGGCAGTGCCTGCCAAGGCACAAAATCCCTCTCACTAATGCCCGGGATCACAAATTAGCCAAAGATATAACAGAGGCACCTGAAGAGCCTGTTGCTTAAGCCTCTGAATCAAAACTGCATGGCAGATGGACTTTAATGACTCGATCGACTCCTTTTTCCTCAAGACTGTCAGACAAAAGTCGACGCATTAGGTAAGAGATTTATTAAAGTCTAGACTTTACAGTTTATACATTTCAAGGAGTAAAAGTCAGAGAGGTGAAGAACACATCAGATCTGTGTTGACTGAAGTGAAAATAACTCAGATAAGTTCAAATGAAACACGCTGTAGTTTCACTGTGTGCGCTTAAGGACAGCAGATGCAGTGCGTACTCTTTGCACGAGTAAGTGGGCACAAGTCCAAGCCAATTACACCTCCGAATACAAACTCCAGGAATCAAACCATCCACTTTTCAATGGTGGACCCGCTCCACCTCTTGAGCCACAGACACCCAAAAATGAGTGTGTGATATGTATGAAATCCAGGCTTCACCTCGGCCCGAGATCAGTTAGGTTATGGTATGTTTCCACAGCACTTCCCTCGTGCAGTTCAGTTGTAGCTCAGCAATGGATAATATCTGGATTAGGATGAGAAATCAAAGCTGCTGCTGCTGCTGAGCATTGTGCCAGTGAAAAAGCTTCCCATTAATCGCCATCCTGTCGTCACAGCAGGCCAAATAGAATTTAAAGCCAAAATCAAGACTTAAGATTTTTAAGATCGTGTTTTGACTTTTATGGAGGCGATGATTGAAAACTAGGTGTTTCCCATGCAGAACAAGACTATTATCTGTGGCGTGAGGCGTCGAGCCGAGCGCCACCATTAAAGTTTTATTGGACAACTGGCAGAGAGATGCACAAACTGCACTCCACAGCAGATTGAGTTTTACTCAATGTCCATGCTCAAATGCAAGGTCAGTATTGTGTGGCAAAGCCCAGAACAGCGACGACCCTGAGAAAATGATTTTAATCATACTGTTTTCCAAAGATTTCCTCTTGCAGATTAGAGAAAATAGGGTCGTGACCTCCAAGATGTTCACAAAACCAAATTTCAGCGCTGGAAAGAGGACCGAACTGTGAGACAGTGTAGCAGAATGACACACGAAGCAATACTGTATGTGGTGTTTCAGCTTCCCCTAACAAGACAATCTACGTCTCTATGATTATTACGGGAGATTTAAAAGGTGCATGTTTAGTGTGCGAGGCATCTGCGGTACGCCTCAGAGAAATCTCATTGTCTTGCTTGGCTAGCGTGAATGCTGAGCTAACACCAGGGCTGTAATCTATCACCACAGAGATTGCACTTGTTCCAGCATTGTTTTACAAGCTGCTGAGGACTAGGGCAGATAAGCTTTATCCTGCCCTCACTTTCTCTGTGAGCCTTTGAAATCCATCTGTCAATAAGATAGAAACAGTGTGGAGCACAATTGCACATCCTGGTGCAATGGCCTCATTAAAAGCAGGCTCCGTGCATCTGAAATTAGCGCCCATGCGCTAGTGGAGACACCCAAAGGTGATTGCTGTACGCAAAACTGAGGATCACCCACTTTATATGGATCTGCAGCTACTTCCACCTGGAGTCACAGTCCTAATGTGCAAATCCACCTGACTTTGGATCCGTCCACACTGCCTCACGCACAAACATTGCTGCCTGAAAGCCGTGCTTGCTGGCGGGCATTCAGGTTCATGCCCACCAAAAAAATCTGATTTCCTGGATTGATGGATTTTTAAGAGGTTTAGAGGGCAAAAAGTACTTCTGTGGTTTGGCTGATTCTTTTCAGTTTATGTCACCTGTGCTGCTGCCTTCAGCGCCGCCTCTCATCTCTGTGCCGTTAACGGACCGCTCCTCCTCCTCTCCCTCAGTAAACACTGCTCGTCCTCCACTCTGAGGCTCTTATTAAAGCCATTCTACAGAGCAGAGTAAAGAGGGGGCAATATTTCATGAAAAAAAGCTTGAATTTCCATCATTAAAGTCATTAATTTAGAAGGAAAAAAACTGAGATTATCAACTCATAAATGTGAGGTTGGAAAAAATTAGCACATGCCTGCAGTAGATGACCAAATTAAATTACACTTTTCAATCAGATTTAGCACTAAGGAGAAATCCTGTCATATCTGGACGCTGCAGTCTGCCCAGCGAGAATAAAACAGCAAAACTTGTGTTTTATGATCTCAAAGAATATTTCGTTTCTTTTCACACATTTGTGGCTTTTTCCCACAGAAATTCACGTTTCAGAGATTTCTTTTCTTATACTTACAACTTTTCTTGCTTGCGCGGCCTTTCTTCCAGACTGAGCAGGAGCGTGACGGCGAGTTCGGGCCATTGTGGGTAAAGTCAAAGATTAAACCAGTTCTGACTTTATTGGCTCTCAATCATATTCCATAGTATACAGGCCTGATTATTTTAGGCGATTGTATTGATGTGAAATTGGTCAGACATGCATTCTTGCTTTTACACTTGTTGAATATGATCAGATGCTTCCTCTCTCGTCTCTATTCCCTTTCCCTCTATTTTTCCCACTCTCCTCATCCCGTCTCATATGGCCTTCCTTTCCACAGCTGAGCTCGGATTGATGTGGTCTTTTCCCCGTTTGTCTCTGACCGTGAACAAAGTAAACACGGGCTGAACAAATGTTTATATGCAAATGCAACGGGCCCACCTGAGTGGATATATAATCCTGAAATGGAAATTTAAAAAGGACAGGAGAGGTTGCCTCATTTAAATGTGCATTTCAAAATGAACTGAAATAAAAGATTACGCTTTTCATTTTTTTAATCAAAACTTAATCAGTCTGATATCAGATGGATCGAGCTGATGAGCTGGTTTATTCAGTCAATAACTAGTGAGGATAAACAACTTTTTCACCTTATGGGACCACACGGGAACCACTGGTCAGGTGGTAGACTGAGGTACGAGCAGTACTGCAGTAAAGTTATCCAGCTGCCTGCATCAAACTTGAGCGGATTTAGCTGCTACATGGTTTGTTGACATCAGGGAGGCACTCGTCTAACCCTTTCCAATTCCAGTCCAATACAGATACCTTGGCTTAGGGTATCTGCTGATACAGAGTATTGATCCCATAGCTGTGGTAAATTAATACGCTGTATTGCTCACTGTGTGGAAGAGAGTGGGAATCACACTTTATCTTTAAGGCAACATCAGGTTCAACTCACACAAAATGTAGCAAATAAACAGATCCATGAATATAAATTCACTGATGTGGAATTAGGAGCACACACACACACACACACACACTGTCCTGAGTGGTGCTGACAGGAGATGGATGCAGTGAAGTAACATTAATGCAGCAAACAGAACTCGACCGCAGTTTGGAGTTAAATTAAAAATGACTGAAGACGTGGAAATAAAAGCTTTGGTGTAAACAGAGTGAAATGAGGCTGCGGTCACTTTGCTGCTCTTTTCCTGCATGCTACACCGCCTCATCATACCTGGGTATACATGAGATTTGCGCCAATTTCAATGCATTGAACTGGGTCTGCAGTGTATGATTTTTGCACCCACAACTGGGCTGCATTTAAAGTGAAGACATATTTTTTATCCCTTAATCGCAGGTGATGTTTTTGTACCGAGTTCGTTCTGTGATTTGAAGGCTTTTCCATAAAATATTCCAATGTTGGATTTCAGTCTCTGGACACGAATCCAGAGCGAATCTCAGGTTTTCCTTCCAGCAGCAGCCCAAAAAAAGCTTCTAATCTTCTCAAATGGACTGTTCTGGACTCTACTGTGATGTAATGCGCTGGGGTTTTCAGTGTCTCATCATTACCATCATTAATAGATTATGAGTTACAGTTTTTCAATTAACTATACCTCTGAGTGCTTCTGTGCCTCAGTTGAAGCACCCTTAACCAAACTAACTCTCACCCAGCTTTCCGAGCTCTGTTGTCAGATCTAGATACATGTTAGATACATGTTCTACTGAACATGATGCCTCAGATGATGTCAAATTATCAACAGGTTGTTAAAAATGTGTGTTGTAAAACCCACAACCTGCGACTATTTTCAGATTTTACACAACAGGGTGCATTGAGTGCTGCCTCCTCTCCAGTGTGGGCAGTTTTAGCGTGTTTCATATTTGTTGTGTAAAATTAGGCTTCAGTTGTGAAGTTTTACAAAAAGCTCAGTAATTAAATGTTTACTTGTTACAGGGCTGATAGTTGCATTTATTTGGAAAATAAATAAATAAATAAATAAATAGGGTGAGGAGGGCAGGGATTTGGGAGGGGCTCAGAGTCGAGCTGCTGCTCCTCCACATCGACTGGAGTCCGTTGAGGTGGTTCAGACGTCTGACTAGGATGCCTACTGGGCACCTCATGGTCTGCAGGGGCAGACCCAGGACACGCTGGAGAGATTATATCTCTGGGAACTGGGGACACCTCGGGGTCCCAGAGGATGAGCTGGTGGAGGGGGCTGGGGAGGGGGAGGTCTGGGCTTCTCTCATAGGCTGCTGCCCC
>VUQK01011029.1:0-12097 GCA_015106715.1 Bujurquina vittata | reverse complement strand
AGAAAGGTGAGTTTTAACCCCGTAACGTGCACCCTTACAACCCCATGCCACCAAGAAAGCACCCATATCGATTACTTGGTCGCTTAATTACAAAACTACAAAGTTTAAACTGATAAGTCGAGCGTGCTGGTGCTTTACTAGGCACCATCATTGGTAAGTGACATTTGCGAGGTACCAGGAATCACCTTTTGATTAATGAATGAACTTTTTGCATTGTTTTTACCCACAAAATACAATTTGTAATGGATCAGAGGAATAAAAAAAATTCTAAATAGAATTTCTAATATATAATTTCAGTTTTCATTTTCTTTTCAAGAACATTATGAAGACAAAATTCAAATTTTCATGCTCTTATTGAGAATTATTGGAATCAAGATTGGACTTGTACTGGCAGAAGGTTTTACAAGTAACAGCTGGCTAATATGGTCCATCAGCCTTTTTCCTTCATTTTGATATACTACTCTCTATATGCTCAAATTTTTACAATCATTACAACGTGACCTTCAAGGCTAAATGTCAAGGTTAAGTTCTAATGCCAGGGTCATCATGTAAATACAATCCTGTTCAATTGCTAAGAAAGTGATTGAGAGCCTATTTAAAAATGTACTGTTTTATTTTAAAATCATAGAATAAAATCAGTTTTTCCATTGATTTACCATTACTTGCCCCCCAAATTTGCTGGATTCAAATCCCTCTAGAATGTGATGCCCTGCTGCGATTTTCAAAAACTGAACTGTTCTGTAATCTGTGTAAATAGCTCTATCAATTTAGCCTAGAATTGAAATCACACTTTCAACGTTTATCCAAGTACCTGAAGCGTACCTTCTGCCAAATATGGCGGTGCAAGAGCTCACCGGTCACACCGGTCCCTTCAAGAACAGGAATGGAGCAAGTTGTCGTTTTCCAGCGTTGCCAGAGGATTCCTGAGCTATCGCTAGCTCAGAGCGCTATCTGGGTCTTCCCTCTCTGCGCTTGAGGAGTAGGCGAAGCTGTTGCGACGAGCTATGTTAGCTAACCACAGCTTTCAGTCAATTAGCACTGCTAATTATGCTCTCTTAGCCAGCGAGCAAACCGCGACAATTGAGTCCACTCTCGGAAGAAATACTGCACCTCGTGAAAACCTTTGCTCCTTACGATTTTCTTGCCGATATCCAACACGGAGAACAAGTTTAACCAACGAAAAATAATAAACTTTCACTTGACTAGCTAAAGTTTATCACAAACTTTGCAGCTCCTTCGTTAGGCTCCTCCCATCATCTTATATTTACACTTAACACTACTATTTATTTCCACATATTTATTTCCTACAGGGTGACACATGGATGGAGTATGAAACATCTGCAAGTACTAGTACACTTAAGACAGTTTACAGCCTGATTACTCATTATCTCCTCTGACCTTGGAAGTTAAGCAAGGTCAGGGCTGGAGAGGACTGGATGGGAGACCACCAAGGAATACCCAGTGCCATTTGGCCTGGCTCTATCTCAGGGTGAAGAGAATGTCGGTAGTTCAACAGAAAATTTCCTTTTTCTAAAGCATTTTTCTGGCGCCCCAGAATTTGTATAAATGCTGTTTTATATGGTGATTACACTGCAGTATAAGCTAGAAAACAAGATTTTGATTATACCACAACTGTGTGAAGTTTCACAAAACCCACTACACACAGTTACTCAAAATAACATGTAACTAAAAATATATTTCTGTCTTTATTTAAAACACAATTATAGTAATAGAGAATTATAAAAAAAAAAAGATTAAACAAGTAAGATTTTCCATCCAGTTGCATTTTTTCCAACCTCTGTAGATGTAGCAAATGTAAATGCTGTGAAATTATTCCTACAAAGATATTCCACATAACTTGGATATACTGCAGCCTTATACACCATTAAAAGTTGTCAATACTGTGATGTCAAACTGTAATTAAAAATGCACTGTCTGGGGTGTATATCATTCAAAAATGTCACAGACTCATAACTATGTATCAAACTAACTGAAACTCAGTAACTGATCTAAAATACGTCAGGACGTTTAATAGCCTGTCAAGGGTAACTACTGGATTGCAAAAAAGGTTTTTTGGCCTGATAGGACCAATTAGTCTACTTTGGATAGGAGTCCAGACAGACTGCCTGTCAGCAAATATTAAGGCATCTTGGACTGAGGCCACGTCGCGGCCTAATGAACGGCCTTCGGCCAGCAGTGCTGTTGCTTGCTGATTACTGCCATGCAGCTACTTTGAGGCTTGAACTCGCTACAGCATTCTCCAATTTATATTTCATTTGTCACTGATGCCACTTCACCACAAGAACAAATCTAGTGATTTCTGGGGATATGACAAAGTAACCCTCCTCAATACGCTCCCACCATCAATTCTTATTTTGGAAGTTGCCGCACTATTCTATTACATCACCAGTCTTGTTTCTTGGTGCCCATCATTAATTATCCCTTAATTGTGTTCGTGATACTGTCAGTAAACACTGCAGCCACTTTGTTCGGCCTGACTAGGCTTTCCCAGCAGGCCTGAGGATAGCGAGCGCCACTGACTGTGGAGTGACTGATGTTAGCTTTTAATTCAAGGGACTGCTGTTCTTTCCAATGGAAGCGGTGGGACACTTGGTGGCCGTTCCTAATTAGACATCCCTTGTAGCTGACTGTGATGGAATATGACAGTGGTTCATTAAAGTGTTGTCCTGGTGATGCCTCCTCATAAATGCTAGTCTGACTGGGGGCAAACTCATTAAATAGCAAAGTTGCTTTTCATCAACGATCTGCTGGTTCAATATGACAGTGTTAACTGAACCAAAGCATTGCTCTCTGCTCTTCATCCCCAAGTGAGATGAGAAACACTGCCGTCACCAGTCAGACACTCGCATTCGTCAGCCTTAAAAAAAAAAAAAAAGATTTCACCAACAAGAATCTTTGTTTTACCATACCATGTGCTGTAAACTTTGTAAAGATTAAGCTTCTGTGACACAACTGCACTTTGTGTTTTTGTTCAATTACAGCATTACAAGATGCTCTAATTTATAGAGATAATATTATCTCTGCACTAGAGGAAGCTCGGGCCAAACACATTACCCTTTAAGTTTGGTAATTCATCCATTTCTGGTGAATATTATCGCTCTTTAATACTGACAGGGAATTTCTTCAAATCTGGCAGATCTTCACTCAACAGATAGACCGTCTCATTGTCCTGAATGAAATAACGCTCGGACATCTGGCAGCAGTTTTTATATTACATTTGGCGAAAAACTTTTAAAAGCGGGCTCAAAGGATGAACTGATTCGAATTTGGTGCTTTTGTGTTATTGTAGCTTTAGCCTTGCAAAACATATTTTCTGCTATAACTCAAGAACTAATACACTAATTATGGCAGATCTTTTCACAAAAAATTGCTCATATGGAGGGGATGGTAAATACATTGTGTTCAAAAAGTCCAACATTAATGGGCGGCATGCTGTGCAGATATTAGCGCTGTCATCTCAGGGCACGACGCTTCTAAGTTTGAACCTCTTGGTTGGTCTGGGACTACATGGGTTTCCTCCCACAGATAGAAGATTAAATTGATAATCCAAATTGGCCGTTGGTCTTAAAGTGAGTGTGCAATTGTTTGTCTCACCAAGCTGAATCAGCAACCTCTCCAAGTTCTACCTTGCTCCTTTACCTGTGCCAGCTGGGATAGCCTCCAACCCCCCTGCATCCCTAAATTTGATAAGTGGCTAAGAAAATGGATGTTCTGGAAAACTGTCACTATTCAACCCCATATCTTAAGAACAGAAGAGGAGATTGTGACGAGTGAGCCGGAATAATTTCTGTGTTACCAACAATGTCTGCACTGTAAAAAAAAAAATAAAAAATCCCATGCTTTAGTTAACTGTTTAAACGCAATAAACAACACACGATAGCTTCCCAAGCAATCTCCGTCTCGTCTCTCTCAGCTGCAAAAACGCACCGCTAGTTTACGCTGATGCAAAACCCCTCACAGAGGAAAAAAACTGGAAAACACAAATTAAGGTTTTGCAGTCACGTGACCACTAACCACATGATGTTAACTTGATGTGTGACAATGTGTGACCAAGTGAAGTCACACAGGCCTAGAGACCACACAGTCCACAACCATCAGGTAACCACCAGCGCCAAGGGGAAAATGTGTATCTGTTGCGCAAACAACAGATGCTGCATCTGATTTCACCTAGCAACAAAAAGCAACCTCCAAGAACCACTCGCCAACCGGTCGGGAAAGACACATTTTTCCCCCCTCAGCAGCCAGCGCTTGCATCATACCCAATGTAGCGAACAGCTCTTAACAAATGTGCACGTGAAGTCGGGCAAGAAACCTCTACATGCAGCAAGTTAATAATGTAGATGTGACTGAACCACCTTTCCAGTGCTAGTCCTACTTTCTGAAAGTTTAGGTCAAGCTTAAGACGTAATGTTCACTGAGCCCATGTGCAGCTGGCACTGAAACACTCTGTAGAAATGAATAGTGAAACAGCAGGCTGGTAAACATGTCTGATTCAGAGCAGATGCCAAAGAAGCCGGACTTGTTATGACACTCAGCTGGTAGACCTTGAGTGGCTGTGTGGTTTAGATAATGGCCTGCTGCTCACCTTTAAGAAGTCTGAGGCAAGTACTTAACCCCTTTTCCTAGACTTCTGATGCCCTATAAGTATTTTGTGAAAGGGTCCCTGCTCTTGAGCACAGACGATGGCTGCCACGTTGATGGAATAAAACCAACCTCTGCAGAAATAGCAGAGAAATATTTTATTTAAAGGGAAGTGCCATGTCCACTGATTATGACTGTGTTACTTTGGAGGCCACTAATAGTGCCTTTAGAAGCGTAAAGGTCGCAGGCTAAGGGACCCAGATCCAGATTTTACTGGCTTAAAATTCTAAATAAAAACAATAAGTTGAAAGGTTACATATCTCTTATGATGTTTTTGACTCAAAATTTGAATGGAATGACACTAAGTGGGTGTGTCAACAAAATCCAAGGAAAACGAAGGGGGTATGAAGTAGCCGTGACTGCCCTCACACACAAAACCATCTGTCTTCACAAGCTGTTTTTATTACCTACAGTTAAGTAAAGCCTCTGCCTGCTGTGTAAACAGACTCATGTGAACTGGTGCCAGCACCTTTCAATGGGGCTTTATAGTACTTAGAATCTTACTAAGCTGGAATACTGAAGCTTTACGATGTTTTTTAACATAGTAAAATTGTGTATTTTTGACTTAAACCATGACACTTTGTAGTATACTTAAACCTCTGTCCTTAGGCAGCTAGAACTGTTAACTCTGGGTTCAAACCCAAGTCCGGGCAGAACCCTTCGGAGTGGTGTTTTCATTTTCTTGTGTGGAATTCCTCCAGAGGCTACCTCCATTAAAACATGCTAAGCTAATTCCTCTGGCACTGTGCCCTTGACCTGGTCCAATTTTTCCATTTGCTAAAGAAGATGGAAGGAATAAAACAACTTTATCATTGTTAAGATCTGAGAAGTTTTATGCTAGCTAGACAAAAACAAATTCTTTTTGCATTTCTGCACTTTACAGTTTAAATACGCAACCTTTGATTATTCACGAGTTCATGCTCCCAAAACTGACTCCTTGCATTCTAGTTAATCTCTCTGCCGTCAGCTCTCTGACAGCTTTTCACCGTTTCTTCACAGCAATAGAAATCCACAGTTAGTGCAGATTTACCAAACTTCCACCACAAATCTGTCCAAATCTTCAGCACAGAGAGTGCTTGCTCTCATGTACTCTGCATGTAATTTCACATGATGGAGATGAAGCGTCTCTTATCAGCGCCTTCCTTCCAATGACATTTAAAGATAATATTGACCTCTCCCACAATTCTAGCTCCTTTCCTCAAATGCACGAGGAAATAGATGGCTTTTAAATCCGTAATTCTTACACTCACTCTCTGCATGTGCGCACGGGAACGGCGGTGCTGTGCTTTCACGCGTGTATATCTGAGTGCGGTTGCTCTTTTTCAAACAGAGCAAACTCCATTTCATAGACAGCAGAAAAGATAAAACCGCATTAATGACAAAACACAATGGAGTCGGGACATGCAGCACTTCAGCTGCAGCCATAGTGATCTCACTGAGTCCTCTATATACAGTACAGAGTAACAACACTTACAACCTGCACTTGTCATGCTATGCCTGACTATATCTGTGTGCATTATCCAAAGCCCTTCACAGTACTGGACAAGGGCATTGCATTGGTGCCATCTAGTGCCTTCAGCCCTTAGTCCTTAAAAGATATACCATCTTTTAAGAGTGAAATAAGATAAATTGTTGTCTCAAAGGAAATCACAGGGATAAGAGTGTGCTTCTGGAAATATATTTACATTTTTTCTCATATTTTTTCCTCGTCTGTTGGGCTTTTCATCCATCTAGATCGTTCTGGTTTGAGATATTTACTGTAGAGTGTCTAATTCCTCACTGGTGCTCAAAGCACTGAACAAAAGAAACCATAGGACTGCACCTGTGGTTCAGTTCAGAGAAAGATTCAAGACAAGTTTGGTTTGATGGGTCAAATCAAGCGAAAGCTTCTGGGGCTGAAAAATGAAGCCAACATGGATGAAAGAAAACAAAGAGAAACTGCTGTTCTCCAAGTGGCCACTTTAGGTGGGCTCCCAAATCTATTCAGCCCCCTAGACTCCCATGTTAAAATGCCCAACTCTACAACAAGAACATGTTCACAGCCCAGCAAAAAACATGTTTAAGCTAAAAAAAAAAATGTGCTGTTGAACTGTTACTTTACCAAGAAATGATTAATTCCAAAAATCTAAGCTGCATTTTATCTTTAACCAAAAGCCTGCTGCGCCTCCTTGAAGAGCACGAGGGTGCAAACTAGACTGTAGATTCTGCCTCTTATCCGAAACATAAATGGCATATCGAGATAAAAGTTTTGCAGCAGTAAAGGTGAGAGCACGTTGCCGGGCTTTCTTTTTTTGTGTTCAAAGGTGTTTGTGATGTGCAATTGGTGGCACGACTCTTCTGATTGCTGTATCCTTTCAAGCCTCCTTCACTGAAACAATGATAGCCCCACTCAGACTAGAGGGTTATTGACATTGACAGGACTTGAACTTGATTGTAGTGTGTTATAATATTAGAAGTGATGATGGCAATTCATAGACTGAATGTGTGTACGTATTTATGCACAAGTGCTTGTGTGTGAGAGACAGAGGAGATGCAGAGTGAGCGAGAGCGGCCGTGTGCCACCAAAACATCTGTTTTGTCTGCGGCGTTCCTCCTTCGTTCGCCCTTTGGAAGGAAAACCAGCAATTTGTTGCAAATGAGTTAAGTCAATGTGATCCTTGCCAGCATCTGGAAGCAGCAAAACAAAGTTGTGGATCGGAACAAAACTTTCTTTCTTTATCCGTCTCAAAAGTAGGAAAATATTAGCAACTAACTGTTACACAAAGATGTTTTTTCTTTCTCTTTCAAGACTTCAACATATGAGAGGTGATCGTCACATTCCTCTACAGAGATAGATGTGATGCTTTTGTGGTCGGGTCTCTCAGAATCAAAGGTCAGGTACATATTGGTTTCAAAACTGGATTTGAGTTTTATTTCAAAGGAAACTACCATCGATACGTCCATACTTATTTTTGCTCATTGGGCCGACAAGAGGGGAAAACTACACAACAAAACGGTCATTAAATATAAACGCGTTCTAAACGTCTCGCATGCTAACTAGGACTGTCAAGTTAAAAATACTATTCGATATTTTACTGGAAAATTCTTCAAAGATCACCCACCCCACTACACGCTTAAACGACAGTGAATAGCTGCCGTAGACTTGTGACATGGCATGCTAGCTTTACCTGGCAGGGTTTACACTGGACCTCGTTATGTTTTCCCCCATAACTATTTGGTGGCTGCAGTGGCCTTTGGGATTTGGCATTTTCTCCTGTTTGTACAGAAACGTCTGATCATACACACTTCATCACAGCCACCTTCTGGTGGTAGAAGTGCTTTGCATGCTACCTTGCAACAGCAGCAGGACTTTTGGTTTAATTTTGTTGTTAACAATCCTTTCATGGCTTTGCTGCAGTCTTCAGAGCTAGCCAAAAGTCACTGCAGCATAAAGTCAAAACCTCCATTAACCGCTCCTGTAATGCTCAGTGATTTCTTCTCCATGTCTGAGATTATGAAGCATTCCGCTATTGTTATTACAACACTGCATAGTGCAGTCAGGAAAGTCACAGAAAGCTTGACTGACGTCATGGCCAGAAATTTGATTTCACTATCGGATATTAAGAGTCGCGACAAAACGCTTAATTAGCCATTCTTCCTAAAGCCAGAAACCTAGAAATGTGTCTTCATCAAAATACAAGAGAAAGTGATGTATTTCCTTGAAAATGTGATAAAAAAAAAAACAGCAACACATAAACAACACATTCTGTTGGCTACAAATTGCTAACACTACCCAGTCACATGTAAAGTATTACCAATATGTGACCCACTTGCCATTGGAACAAAATTTCAATACAAGAGCAGTAAATTTAGGTCAAAGTAATGCATAATATCACAAACCAAACACCTCCTATTACCCATTTAATTCACTTTTTATATAAATAAATACATTTATATGAATATGTAACTATGCATACTTGTGAGTAATTTCATGTTTGCAAATAAGACCGTCTTCTCAAACATTTTACCTGGTAAAATAAAGGTTTTAAAAAAACAAACAAAAGAAAAAACAGAATTTCTGTTATTACCGCAGCCCCCTGCAGCACCTTCCTGGCCCCCTGGTGGGCCGCGGCCCACACTTTGAGAACCACTGTTATAAACCTTCCCTTTCAGTCTTGCAGCTATGATTCTGTCACAAACCCCCCCGACACTCATCTCCACCCAGTCTGCACTCTCTTCCTCACGCCTCTTGTGCACTCTCCATTGCTTTGAATGGTTGACCCCAAGTATTTAAACGTGCCCACCTCACTACCTTCTTCACCTGTCTCCCTCTCATTCACACACATGTGTTCTGTCTTGCCTCTACTGAATTTCATTCCTCCTCTATCCAGAGCATACACCAACCGCTCCATGCTCTCTTCCACATGCTCCCCGCTCTCACTGCAGAACACAATGCCATCTGTAAACATCATGATTCACAGAGACTCCTGCCTGACCTCATCCGTCAGCCTGCCCATCATAACTGCAAACAAGTAGGTGCTCAGAACAGATCCCGGGATGGACGGACGGACGGATGGATAAACATTCTGGACATAACCAGTAAGCAGCTATACATATTTGTGTCCGTGATAATTGTGTTCAAGTGATTAAAAAGTCGTTTTCGTCTCTCTTATACTTAATAAAGGTCAGATTTTGTGGCCGTTCACAGTCAGGACAGTTAGCGGGGTTAGCTTCCTTTCCTGCCTGAGACGCACAACGAAATGAAACATGCAACACAGACTGACAGATTAATCAGGGTCAGAATGGGCGCGTGCAGGCGAGGGAGACTCAGGTGTGTCGGCGACAGGATACTTACAATAACAGGTTCCTCGAAGGGGGTTGCCAAGGTAACGGTTTTCTGAGTCACATCTGCAACAACACGGAAAGAGAGACGGGCACAAAGAGAAGAACAAGAGAGACAAAGAATAATAGCATCAGCACATAACACAAGTTGAGTTTGTATGAAGACAAGTTTTCTGTGGTGACGTGTGCGTGCATGTGTGTTTGTGTCTGTATGGCAGGTGTTGCAGGTTTTTGCCAGCTTTCTGTGAGGTGAATTCCCCCGACGATCCCGTCTAATCACTCGCAATGCTCTCGTTTTCCCAGAAGCTCTCAGAATCACGCAAACATGCAGACACACATAATTATCAAAGAGAACACCTCAAATTAGGACGATAAAGAGAGAATCACAGTGTCTTCGAAAGCCTTGCGATGGCTCCGCCTCCTGAAGAATTTCATGCATATGCGAGAGAATCAGTGGGTCACCGGTTTAGATTTCTGAACAAATCTGCTGGCAAAATGCTCCAGGTGTCCTTCTGGCACGACTGCCGTGACACGACCAAGCATTTGTGTAGCTCGAACATAAAGCCCACTAACAGGACACAAACTGCCTCACGAGGTGGAGACCTAAAAAGGGGCTCTGTTGACAAAACTGACGCTGTGGGATCAGAACACACTGGAAAACCGCACAATAACACATCACTTGAAAAGATAACTCTGTGCTTGGATTGAGAGCTGGGACAATGATGCAGCAATTACACCTTACAGCAACAAGCTGGTTCAAACGGCCCTTCAGTGCTGCCCCGTGTGGAAAACCATGGACACACCCACTTGATCTTTTTGTGTCGCCATTTATTATCTGGATCAGAACAGAATGTGTGCTGGTCTGGCAGATTGGCGGGCTAAAGCCTACTCATGCACGTCTTTTGTGAAGAGGCACCAGCTGAGAATTGCCCAGTGATACAATATCAAAACATAAAATATGAATACATGTTGCTTGATAGGCACAGGTCAGTGAGGCCGGCTTGCGATAACTCAAACGTAACACACTACAAAGGAACAGCAAATTATTGCAACACAGAAGCTCACTAACTATGCCAGGAAGTGTATGATGCAGGTATTTGCACATTTTAGCACCAGTGACACTTTACGCTTTTCATCTGTTCATATGGTGGGTGTACAGATATTAATGCACACTATTTGTACACAGTGCAACAAATCTTGGACATGTCTCTAATAAGTAGCAATGCTCAATGCTGCGAGTGGCACTTATCTAACATCTCCAAGAGAGCACACATTTTGAACCGATACACTTTCACAGACGCGGTGATAAGTTGTGGTAATTACGCCAAATGGACTCTCATACTATGTAAATTCTGCCACAATAGCAATGAAGGATTAACAATGACACATTAATCCATCAAAAACTGATCGGAGCATGAACAGCTTCTCTAATTATTCACGAGACTTGCGGAAGAGGAGGAAAAAAGCGAAGCAAGAAAAAGGCATAGATGTTGTGTTTTGCTTCCTTTCCAGACGGACACTGAAGAAGGCAGCCTTTTAGAAGCACATTGCTTTATGGTAATTGCGGTACCTTTTTTTAAATGCAGCTCAAAAGGTTCTCTCCGTAGCCCTCGAGGTCACTCAGATTGCAATTTCTGTCTGAGATTGTCTGGACTGACTCCAATCAAGGCTGCTCAGTGGAAAGCAAAGAAGGAAACATACTCGTCATACTTTTGACAATGCAAGAGACAAACGCCCTGACATTTCCAGTTTTCAGACAACCGCCGTCATTGTGGACGAGAGAAAAAAAAAAAACCTTCAGAAATGTAAAAGAATAAAATGTTTATCAGGGTGTGCCATTCACTTTTCATTTGCACTCCAGTTTGACATTTCAGCCAGTTCACTGTAACCAAACAGACTTTTAATATCGTTTTATAAAGCGTGCATCATTTGGTGATGAGCACTAATTGGCGGTCGGTGACATTTCTGACCTTTAGGTCAACAACAAGCGTCCGATAATGCCTGATAAGCTGTCGCAACCCCTTTAAGTTAAAACTAAACATACACATGTACATTTTTTTTTCATCAAATCTCTAAAAAAAACCTAAACTGAACTGAATTTTTGAAGTTCATGTAGTCCAGTGGTTTCTACGAGTAAGGGCTCTTAGGAATAACGCTTATTTTAAGTCACTAAGTAGAAGGAAAAAACGTCAGGGTTACAGGTTTTAGTGAGTTATCATCATGAAATGATGTGCATATTTTTGAAGCCCTTAAAGTGCCAAGACGGATGATGTGTACCTGAAGTAGCTCAGGCCACAGATGAGTAAATTATTGCCTGGCAGAAGAGAACAAAAGCTACAGTTATTAAACTGTGCAAGCTCAGTGGAAAAAGGAATGTTAAAAAAAAAATGCGATGAGAGGGGCAAATGCAATTGTTGATATAATGTCAGGGCTTTCGAGGCGCATCGCCATGAGTGAAAAATCTCTTTGGTGTCAATGTGTGAGCGTGGCTCTAGAGGACATCCATCTGGAAGGCTTTAAAATGAAAAACAGTGAGGTGTTTACTGACATTGCAATGGCTTGATGAATCCTGTATTTTGTCCTTATAAGGGGGCCGGGGGGGGGGGGGGGGGGG
>VUQK01011028.1:41127-52619 GCA_015106715.1 Bujurquina vittata | reverse complement strand
ACGTGTAAGATATGTGGGAAATGTTTCTATTACTATCAGGGTTATCAAGCGCATGTGAAGATTCATGACAAGAAGCCAAAAACTGCCACAAGACCTCTGGGAAGACCAAAACAAAGCTGATATGATTGAGAGCATTTACAGCAGTCTGAGAAGCCTTTGATTACTAATGCCCCTAAAGACATGCTCTTCTTTCTTTTAATCTGTCATCTGAGCATCCAGAGATTTATGCACACTTATGAATGTGGCACAGCAGCAGTAATCTCATAACTAATGATCCCCCCAATAGAGAGACAGGATCCAACAGCATTGTGTGCATCACAGTACGGTTTATTAAAGTGTGTATGGATACATTCCCATAACTGCAGATACAATGTGGCCTATCTGAATTTCTACAAAACCAAAATATAGCTGACAAGAAAACTCTGACCTCATCCATTATATGCCACCTGATATATCGCAAATGGTACACAATACTGAAGTATGGTGTCTTGTCCCATCAGTGTTGTAAGTTTGGCTGAATGAAGCTGTGACAAACTTTAAGAGTGGCTTAGACAGACTGGTGTCACTTAAACAGAATTATGAAGCCAACAATGTTACATAATCAATGCCTGACAAGAGTGCATGTAAAATAAAATCTGTCACTTGACTCAAGTTGAAAAAGTAATCATATGGTATGTTTGGTATGCTCACTCCCATTGTCCATAGTGTGGCCAGTAGAAGAGTAGAGTTTAAAAAAAAATGTTTGTATGTGTGATTCACCAAAACTTGACCTTTGACTTAGCTACAGTGGATTTGAGTTCACAGCATAAATTAGTGTTTTAACAAAAGAAACATTGTTAAGACTTGGGTTGGGGTGTACCTCCTTGTCGCTATGCCTTGCCTTATAATGACATCACAACCTATAATTACACAGCTGAACAATAGACCCGTACTGGCTGACATCTACTTTTACTAACATTAAGATGCCTGTGTTAGAAAGTCTATCCATCCATGATCTACCACATCCCAAAGATGCTCTATTGATCTCATGTTCAAGAAACAAGTTTAAGATGATCTGAGCTTTGTGACGTGTTGCAAAGCAGCCATCAGAAGATGGGAACACTGTGGACATCAAGAGATGGACATGGTCAGCAGTACTCAGGTAGGCTGTGGTATTTGAACACTGCTCAGCTTGTACTGAGAGGGGCCAAAGTGTGGCAAGAAAATATTTCCACACCATTACACCAACAGGATGGATCCATGCTTTCATGTGGTTTACACCAGCTTCTGACCCCACCATCAAAATGATGCAGGGAAAATGACACAGTAATAATCAGTATTCAGCAAATCGGGCAATGTTTGTTCAATCTTCTGTTGCCCAACTTTGGTGAGCCTGTGCATATGGTGGCCTAAGTTGGCATCCAGTGTGGTCTGCTGCTGCTGTAACCTATCTGCCTTAGGAATCTAAGTGCTGTGTGCTCAGAGATGCTCCTCTGCATACCTTGGTTGTAATGAGTGGTTGAGCACACCCAGTTAATGCCATGTTTTCCCAGCACTCTGGTCAATAACACAACACACCCATTCATCCATCTTTATTTGTAAATAGAACCTGATATCATGATATTTGGTCATAACGTGTGTGCCTCAAACAATGGAAAGATGCTTTAGATCGTTGAGACGTGTGTGCGTGTGCATGCAGGTGTGTAGTTGAAAACATTGTAATTTTCCAGGAGAGGGCGCCATAATTGAAGCTTCGAGTAATTAACCTATTTTCGAACCAATTTGGTTCAGTGCTTCACAAAACTTCATTTTCTGATCACTACCAACAGCCATGCCACGTTCAGTCACTTAAATTACCTTTCTTCCTCATTATGATGCTGTGATTTCATGTGATTGGCTAATTATATTTTTGCATTTACCTAATAATAATATGGCAGATGAGCGCATGTGCTGCACTTGAAAAGTACAAAAAAGTTGCATATGGATATATAATACATTTGAACGCGTCATAGTAGAAGCAATAATATTTGTATGTTGCATTAATTATATTAATTTATAAGCAGTGCAGCGGATAATGCTAAGAGTTGCACCTGGGCTCGAATAGCAATTCCCTTCTGTTTTTTTAAAAATTTATTTTAAGAATGACTGACTGCTGTCTAGTTTTAACATATTTCAAGAATATTTTGCATGTCTGTGCATTAACAAAAAAATCCAAAAGCGGTTATGAGTGAGGCTTTTATTGTGATCTAAAAGGCCAACCGGAAGTTCCGATGGTGCTTTAAGCTAGAAGCTAAAGCTAGAAAGGTTGTCATCAAACGCTTATTTACCTTAACTCATTAGTTTACATTAATTTGACACACTATTTGAACACGTGAGCATGAACCTGGGAGAGAAGTAGAAATATTTCCAGGTCGTTGCCATAAACTTCTGTCGAGCGACTACTTTTTACCTGAGGGAAAATCTATGCAGAGGTTGGTCAAAATGTCTATTGTCTGTGGTTAAGCGTTAGCTAGCTGAGTTAGCGTGGTTTGCGGAGCTGGGGGCAAGTGTGCGCAAATTTATAATTTTTACGTACAAGGACGAACCGGTGCGACCTGTTATTCGTTGCCGAATGTCGGCTGTAGCTGAAGGGGACTGATAGCTGCTTGCTAAGTTGAGCATAGCTCGGTGGAAAATAACAGCAGATGGAGGTGGTGGTAGAGGTGGTGGCTGACCAAAGCGCTGGTCACCGTCACGTCACGACTCAGACATCATTCAGCCTGAGGTCAAACTGTCTGTACTGCTGCGTGCGTCTGCTCCTGCTGTGATGGTTATTTACTGCCACGATATACACACCAACAGGTTAGTCAGTTAGCTGCTGCTTAAGTTCAGTCATGATTAATGCAACACTTCACGGATGGAGCCAGAGGAGTTCTGCAGAGCTAATGCTACTGAGCTAGCCGAGCTACTCAAGTTGCCACAGATGCAAGATTAGAGGTTTCCCCAATGCAGCCTACTTCAAAGCTTGGTAAATTATTTTGACTCAAGATTCACTGTAATATAGGTCCTTAGAGAGGCAGCTAAAATTTAAAGGCCGAGCCCGGTTCACCTTCTCTGCAGGGAAGCATCCGACCTGCCTAAGTGTCCTTGAGCAGGACGATGGGTGTCTTCCAGGGTGGAGGCAGTGTGCTGATAGTAACGAGAATGCTTTTATTAATGAGATCTGGTTATAGATGAACCTAAAGTTAAAAAGATTTAAAGGATTAAAGAAGGCAACAGTCATTCATTGATAACTTTATGAGAAAATCACACCTTGGTTAAAATAAAATGTGTGGCTGATTATGAATCATGACGGTATCGGAAACAACGGTTTAATCATTAGGAATGTCCCATTTGGGAAATTCTGAGCCCAGGCCAGTTTCTAATACCAATTTTTTGTTTGTTTAGCTGTTATTCCCTCTTTTGTACTACTACTACTACTACTTTATTTATAAAGCACTTTAAAAACAACATCAGCCGCAACAAAGTGCTGTACAGGTACAATTCAAATAGCCAATATACAACACAATAACAACAACAACAGCACTACAGAATACAAAACACACAAAAGAAAAGCAGTCATGCTGAGAGGGAGTAAAAATGTGTCTTAAGAGCAGTTTTAAAAGTTGATAATAAGGGAGCACTTCTAATATGCCAAAGAAACATCTTCATTTTTAAAAAACAACTTATTTTAAACTTTCTGCTCTTCATCACACTGTCTTTAAAAATGAGCAAGAACGAAATTGATGATATAACAGATAAACATCCGACACTGCCAACAGTATATCTCATCATCTGCCAATTGCAGTGAGCAAGGACGCTGCCTGAGGCCGATGTTTGGCTGATTTGCAGAATTCGTGCATTCCTAATACAGATCTATTTTACTGCCGCCAGTATGTCACACATAATTCTGATAAACATTTAATCCTAATTACAAGAACCCTGAATATGTTATCGACAAAAAAATTATGTTTTTAGCTTTGTCTCAGCCATGAAGTGGTAGGGCACATAAAATCAGACTGGGGTCAGCGGATGCTGAGGCGCATAGTGCACAGAGGTCACCAACTTTCTGCAGTCAATCGCTACAGACCTTCAAACTTCATATGGCCTTCAGAGTAGCTCAAGAACAGTACTAAGAGAGCTTCATGGAGTGGGTTTCCACATCTGAGCAGCTGCATCCAAGCCTTAAAACACCAAGCACAATGCAAAGTATTGGATACAGTGGTGCAAAGCACACCACCACTGACGAATCACACTTCTCCGTTTGGCAATCCAATAGATGAGTCTGGGTTTGGCAGTTGCCAGGAGAAATGGTACTTGTCTGACTGCATTGTGCCAAGTGTAAAGTTTGGTGGTGGTGGTGGTGGATTATGGTGGGGTTGTTTTTCAGGAGTTGGGCTCGGCCCCATAGTTCCAGTGAAAGGAACTCTTAATAAGGGCTGTAGCCAGCAGTTGATCGCCCAGCGCTGCACCATGCTGAGGTCGGTTTGCGCACCCCGCATACTCCGTGTATTTTTTTCCCCCTCTGGCTAGATCGCTGCACTATAGTATTATTTTACCACAATTTGCAATGTTTCCCTGGGCACAGCAAGTTTTGTTAATGATGTGCATGTGCAATCTTGCAACGGTCCTGTTCACGAATGATTTTGTGGGATAAAATAGCAACCAGCATGAAACCAAGGGGGAAGTAAAGAGAAAGGGGAGCTCGTCTAATTAGGATTTTCTTCAGGATGTGCTGATCAAAATCTAGAAAATGAAGAGAGAAACTGGTATTTTTGAGGGCAAAATTATATTTGTGATAAATAAAACTAGTCTGGCCGACTGGATAGATTCAGGGCCAAATCACTGAAATTAGGTTTAACATTACACGTGTGATTTTGGCTTTTGGCCAACTGCATATAGTAGTTGCTGTAAATTGTTATTTTGGTGTTTTTTTTACTGACAGTTATTTCTCTTTACCAGGCTGTATATTTGAGAGATGGGTTCTGAAAACCCAGAGGACTTTGGACCAACTGTGATCCTCGCTGAAGATGATCAGCAGGAGATTGGAGGGCTGATCAACTCTGATGGTGAAGAGGTGGATTTCTCAGATCTCGGTGAGTAAACAAAACGACCACAAAGAATCCGCCAGTGATAAGAAAAATAAAAGTCTTGCACACACTAATCCAATACAACAGCTATGTTAAAATACTTTGTGATTTGTAAATGTTTGAATTTTTGTGGTTTGTGGGGATTTCCTGTGTGAGACCTCTGCCTTCCCTTTGTTATACAGTGTGATTCAACACAGCAGCAGTACAGAAGTGACTGAATTTCAGGCACTTTTGCTAATCTAATTTATTGGGAAAAATCCATTTAGAGAGTCTGGTCTGATCTGTGCATCTCCTCCATCTCATCTCTTTGGCTTTCTTTCACTAAATTTAGTTTGAAAGAAAGTACAGTTTAATATACTTCTGGAGAAAGAATATTTCTAAAGATCCTGCAGCTGCTCCTATCCACCACTAGTTTGTTTGACAAAAACACAGCCTGCTTGTGATACTAGTACAAATTGTTAGAGAAAAGCCAAAATGAACAAAATTTGCGTTGTTGGAACAATGCGTCTTGACAATAAATCTTATATTGTTGGAAAGCCTGTTTTTTTGTTTGTTTGTTTTTATTTGGGGGGGGGGGGTTCCCACCAATAATGGTGCCACATTTGTAAGGAACATGCATTTGTGTATTGAGCAGCAGAGTTGAGTATGTGGGCTGCACTCATGAAAAACTTGCCAAATCTACTGTGCCAATTCCAAAACAAATATTCTGGTATTGACTCGTTTGGTGTTGTTTATTGGATTGGATCATTGAAGTCTGAAAAAAAGGACATATTGGCAATTTAATAACTTAACCACTCTGTAAGGGCAAGCGTTGTCATCTTGGAGGAAAGAGTTCAGTCCCAGACTGTGGAGATATGGGATTTTCACTGGTTGCAGAATCTCATCTCCATTTTTCTCTCCACTGAGAGTCCCTCCAATGAAGACGAGCCTGATTGTCAGCACTTGGGGTACCAGAAGCTCAAAAAAAGAGTCGATAGCAGAATAAGCTGTTTTACCACATGTAGACCATCTAAAAGAACAATGTGATCCATGATTACTTGACTAGTGAACAGTTCCCTTGCTCTTATTTTGATCACTCAGTGGCTGCTAATCAGCCAGACCCAGCCCTTTCTGTCTTGTGTCTATGTCTGCAAGCTGTCTAGGTTGCTGTTGTTGCAGTCCCTGATTTTCTAAAGCGCCCTCTCCAGAGAGTCTCTCCTCCATTGTCTTGGACTGAACTTGGTAACAAAGAGCAGAATTATAAATCCAGCTCTAGGGTCACACTGACCACAGCCTGCCTCAGGTGGGGAAATGGTTCATCTGCTGCAGGCTGCAGAGTAGAAAGAGGACTATCATCAGCAGCGACATTCCAAGAACGTGGAGCTGGAATGTGTGTGCAGGATGAGAGCTCATTGGAGAGGCTGCTTTGCAGTGGATTCACCTTACATTTGTTTTTTCTTTTCTAATACCCCTCATTAATTAGAAATTTAGTTACACTTACAGCTGACCACAGAAATCAGCACACTTGAGTAGAAATTTACCATGAAAAATGGGTTTTCTCAGCATCTCAAATGCAACCTGATTTCTGAAGTGCTTGTAAGCACACTGTTTATTGATTCTTGATTGATTGATTCTTGGTTGCTGATCTTTTCTCTGTTTCCCCACAGGAGTGAGTGCTATCCCTGGTGTTGTACCTGCAGATGCTCCCTCAAAGATATTTGGTCAAAGTGAAAATGAAAAACCAACTTGTCTTCACAGCTGCTCAGTATGTGGGAAAGACTTTCCTTATGCCTCTAAGCTTCAGCGCCACCTACGTACTCACTCAGGAGAGAGGCCTTTCCCGTGCTCCATGTGTGAGAAGAGATTTCCAGAAAAGGGGCTTCTCATGATCCATGAAAGGGTCCACACTGGGGAAAAGCCATTCCCATGCACTTTCTGTGAGAAAAGATTTGCCAGTCAAGGGGAGCTCCGGCTACACCGGCGGACACACACTGGTGAGAGGCCTTATCACTGCTCCATCTGTCTAAAGAGCTTTTCTCGTCACTGGCACTTGAAAACGCACTTGGAGGCGATGCACTCCGAGGTTGTTGCAGGCTTTACGAGGAAGAAGTTTCCTTGTTCAGATTGTGAGAAAAGTTGTAACTCAGCTGCTGAGCTGAGGGATCATCAGAGGACTCACACTGGAGAGAGACCTTTCCAGTGCTCATTCTGTGACAAACGCTTTGCCTTGTCAGGTACACTTGTAAGACATGAGCGTCTCCATACTGGCATCACACCTTATCACTGCTCTGACTGTGGGAAGACATTTGCACAGCAGTGGACGCTGACTACACATATGCGTACTCATACAGGAGAAAAACCCTACAGCTGCACGCAGTGCGACAAGTCTTTCGTTGCACCTGGAGAGCTTCGGAGGCACACGAGGATTCACACTGGGGAAAAGCCGTACACCTGCACAGACTGTGGGAGGCACTTCTCACTGGCGGGAACACTCAGAAACCATAAGCGTTCATGTACACAGAGTAAGAGGGAATCCATTACAGAGGACGTCTCGGGCCTAGTTCAGGCTGTAGCTGACGAATCTTCCCAGCAAGATATGGTCAGCAACATCAGCTCTGAGGTAGCGACAATACCAGCTATTCAAAAGTAAAATCTGTGTGTTATATCTGCTTCAATTTATTTATTTTTTTTAGGTGGCTGTCAGTCAGAGTGTGCCTTGTACAGCTGAGCACAATTCCTCAGAGGGTTTTAAAAAAGCAGCTCTGTGTGAAAATGCCCCAAAAGGACCTGTCGACCAGCCGGACGACACTGCTCCCACCCCACATATGAATGTAATTGTGAAAGAGGAGGAAGAAGAGGAACCGTTGTGTGGTACATAAACAAGACATTCTAGATTGTTTTTCTGGTAGATTAAAAGGAGTGTAAATAAATGCATTTGATGCTTATCTCTGATATTTATGCATTGCTGTTTTTGTGTTTTTCCCAGTAGAAGAAACTCCAGAGCAGGTATCTGTTGTTGAGGACTGTACTATTCCAGAAGAAACTGAAAATCAGCATCAGGAAAGCAGCACAGAAATTAGTATTACAGTAAAGGAGGAAGAAGAGCAGCCTCTTAACAGTAAGGAGAAAACACAAGAGCAGATGCTTCTAATGAATTGCCAGTAACTGGGGTGCAGTTTCAGTTAATAACTAGGTTATTAAATAACTAGGTTAACTAAACTGGCTGGGAAAGAATATGCTCTTTCTCCCAGATTTAAAGCAGCATTAAGTAACATTATGTAGCTGTAACAATTGTGTTTTAAAAAAAGACATTGATAGGTTTTTATTGTGCCTAATCTCTCTGGGCTTTAACTTTGAATGGTGAAGGCTGTTGGATGACAGCCTGTCATTTTTTTAATGCAGCAAACATCTCAAACCAGAAATTTAACATTCCACAGTAACAAGAAACCTGTTGGGTGTAATTCAGCTAAATGCAAACTTTTTATGTCTTAGAAATACTGAATGGCAGACAGTTTCCTGCGCCAGATTTGCACTGCAACACACTTGACCAATATCTAGTAGCTTAATTTAGTGTTTGATTCAAATTGATACCATCTTTTTCCACTGAGATGCCTACCTTGAAGCTGATGGGTCTGTGGTGCCATCACATATGGCATGGAATATAACCATTATGGTGACCATAAACCGGGCATTAAAATGAAAAGCTTGTCACTTCTGTTGTGGGGGTAAAGTCATGCAGTCACGCAGACTGGTTGGTGACCCCCTGGCAACCTCCAGTCGATAAAGAGCAATGTCTATTCTCCAGCTGGTTGTTGTGTGAAATGGGTCGCAAGGAAGGTGCTGCACCAAAAAGCATATTGTGATTACTTTGGTCACTAGCAGATTGCTGCAGTTGCTTGTAATTTGGATGGACTATGCCAATTTATCTGCACTTGTTATTTACGCCATAATCTGTAGGTAAACTTGAAAAAGTGCAATGTAAACTGGGAACTGAGGACATTTGCCTTCAAAAGTGTGCCTTACCACTGTAACCAATGGATTTCAAAAGATTCAATTTGTTCTTTTAAGGTGATTGTTTTCCATTTCCATTTTGTGTTGCACATTTCACAGTTTCACTACAGCTTGTCAAGTAGTTTGCGAGGGTTTGCAAAGAAGTTGGTGTCTTTTATGCAAACTATGCGCAATCATGACAATTTGCTATTGACCAAAGCAATTGCAAGGAGAGTTTTGATGGGCACTTTGTACTTTTTTGTCATGCTAGTGACTGCCAGCAACTTCCAGAACTTATTTTTCCTTTGCAAACGGTGACTGCCAGATGGTCACTGACTGGTCTTTAGATCTGTGTGACTGGAGCCTGATCTAGAGATATAATTGTGGCAAGTAAGGGCCTGCTGCTTGTTTTTAATCAACTTAAATATTTGGTGCAACTCTTCTTTTACTAGTCAAAAAGTTGGCTTGATGAAACTTCTTGCACACAAGTACACGTGGATCACATGTTTTTCTGTAGGAGTTTTTAGTATAGTGAGTAATGTCTTCACAGATGAAAAGTTTTATATTTGTTGTTTTTGGTCATTGGTGTTTTTAAAGGACTTGTTTCAGCTCTTCACATTTATGTTTTTCCACAGTGTCTGGAAAAGATACTGATAGTGTTGCAGACAGTGAAAAAGAACACCCTCCAGCATCACCAGTGCGGGAACAGTCAAACAACAATGTACCAAAGAGCTCTTACTGTTGTGGCCTCTGTGGAAGAGACTGCCACAAGATGTCTGCACTTCAGATCCACATGCGAATTCACTCTGGAGAGAAACCATACCGCTGTACTCTCTGTGGGAAACAGTTTACCCAGAAAGGTCAACTGAAAGGTCACTATAAAGTTCACACAGGAGAGAAACCGTTTTCTTGTCCGGACTGCGGGAAGAGCTTTGCCCACTCAGGGGCCATGAACAGACATCGACTGACACACACAGGAGAAAGGCCCTACCACTGCTCCAAGTGCGACAGGAGTTTCAACCAGTCTGGTCGCTTGAGGGAACATGAGAAAATCCACTTAGGGGAGAAGTTTGATTGTCCTGAGTGCGAAAAGAGTTTCACACGAGCTTCAAGCCTGAAGAACCACTTCAGGCTACATACAGGAGAGAGGCCATATGGCTGTGACATCTGTGGGAGAGGCTTCAGTCGCTCACAAAGCCTGAGGCTCCACCGACGAAAGCACGAGCAGATTCAGACTGAGGAGCAGTCTGCGTTCAGTATGGGGAATGATGACTTTTCACAAAGCGATGATAACTCTCCAATTAACATGTGCATAACAGACAAGAAAGATGGATGATGTATTTATAAAAGGCATACCAGTAGTATTATAAAGACTTTGGACAGTAAAACATGAACTAGATCATTTGGAAATAAGGGACTACCTCCGTGACTAAAACTTTAAAACTTTTGTGTGGTGGTTCACACTAGAGATGGGCAGCACTAGTCAACTGGATGTTAGTCATCACAATAAATGTTAGTGTGATAAGCAAAATATTAATATTTTATTAATGTACAATGCCAGTAAACCGTTCTAAGATGTTACACAGGAGTGCAACCTCAGCAGCACCCCTCTCTTTCTTTCTGTGACAAGAACCTGAAAGCGAGCAATGTAAAAAAACAAGCAGATGACAGACGCACTATCAATGCGGTATGGTAGCATTTTGATCTTAAGAAATGAACGGTTGCACACGTAGCCAGTGGCCGCGTAAACGGTCACTGGAACAGTGCTAGCAGTGCTAATGTTAGCCACACTTGGTAAACTAATCTTGTACACTAACGTGTGTGTGCAGTGCTGTGCACGGCTCAGTATCACACATTAAAATCCCATTTAACTACTAAAGAATGTGATTAGCTGTTTTAAATGGCTTTCAGATCAATAAGCAGTGTATGTACGTCCAATAGATTGTCTCATGAGTGTTTTCTCACTTTGAGATTGGCCAACTGGTCTGGGTTTTTTCCTGTGCGTGTTTTTTTTTTATTGTTGTTTGTTTTTTAATCTCCCATTTAATTAAGTAAATTTGTCTCCAAGATCATCCCTAGTTTACACAAAAATTGTTAACATTAAAAAGAATTTATCTCGCTGAAAAGTGTAGACAGATTACTAAAAAAGACCAACACCACATCACAAATTTGTGTAACATCTTGAAAAATGTTTAAATTCCATATGTTAGACATCACATTTACTCGGCTCTGTCACTCATTACCTGTCTTTGAGCCACTGGAATATTGCACTCACATTCATTAGAATAAATGACTCTATGGTTACACTTTCATGCAGTATTTGTTATCAGATTTATAGTGTGTGGCTATTGGGTTGAATATTTTTGTTACAGTGGCTAAAAAGCAATTTAAGAATCAGGTGAAACTTGAACTTAATAAAGTCATCTCTTTTTTTTT
>VUQK01011028.1:13684-27532 GCA_015106715.1 Bujurquina vittata | reverse complement strand
AATGTAAACAATCATGAATGAAAAGGGTTACAGTGTTTTTAGTGGTTTTTTTTTTGGGGGGGGGGGTATATAAAGTACCCGGTGATCTGGAGTACAGAGCCAGGGCCAGCTGTCCATCAGTTAGGAGTGAAAGGGAAGGTACTCAGGAGTGAAGGTGGAGGGTCAATTGGGTGGTAATATTAATGTCATCCTAATGCAGGGTTTGGACAATTAGCCAAAATCATCTTCATGTGCTCGGCATGCTTTGGAAAGCTTGTGGACTTGTTATCGCTGACCTGCAGCAGTTTAGACGCAGCTTTAATGTCTTTTTATAAGACCACATCTCTTAGTTTGTACAGTATCTGATCTTAAATATAAAGCTTGCCTTGGCCTGGGTCAGTTGTACTAAGTAGAACTAATCAACTTTTTCTTTTTCCTTTTGTTTGCTTTTTAAAAACCTCACGTGCAGAAAGACGACGTGCAATAAATGAACGGGAGAAAAATGAACCTTCCTTAAAATGTGACGGTATAGTTCCTGATGTATTTTGATCTGTGTGTTTGAAAGCTGTTTACAGTCTGTTTTTTGCACTAATTAGCTCCACAATGTAGGACGGGTAGATAGGTGGGTGTGCCTTATGATTCTTTTTGTTCTTGTTTTGAGAATCTCTGGGGTTTCTGGACGTTTCTCTGTTCAGCTTTATGTCATCAGCCCCTTTTCAACACTGAAGACCGCATTACTGTTGTATACAAGAATTACTTTACTAATTGTAAGAGCCACGTGTCGTACAATCATTTTACTGTGACTCACTGACAGAGCGGAATACAAATGAAACCTAGATTATACTTCTATTGAGATCAGCACCATTCATTTTTGCCTAAAACTGAGTTATGATTTCTCATGGATTATGAGCTGTTGCATCTTGGTAAAATAATTTAAAAAGACATCATGAATACATGTTTGTGTGATGTAACTGAACTTGTGACACCAACTGCTTGCAGTATTTTATCCTAAAGTTGTGATTTAATTTTTGTGCTTAAGCGGAATTACCTGAACAATATGAAAACTATTAAATTTTCCATTGTTTTTTAATCTTGAGAGTAACAACAGGAAATAAAACATTTCAAGACAGAGATTACATGGTGTTTGTTTTGTTTTTTTTGGGGTTTTTTTGGTTTGTTTGTTTTATTACACTGCCCTGCAGCATATTTGCTGTATGCCATCTAACACTTGTTATTTATTAATTCTGAGTTGCTGATTTAAATATCGGTTTTGTTCTATCACATCATGTTTTTTTCTTGTTTGCTAATTTTGACATGAAATTGAGGCACCTCTTTCACTTTGCCTAGGGTTGGGCCTAACTAGGCTCAGTGAGGAAAACCATATTTTCTTGTTCTATGCATTGCAAGAGGGATCCTATTCCATTCTTTGAAGCGGACGATGACTATTGTGTAGATGCTGAAGGATTTTTGGGTGCAATGGGTTGTGGGTACGATGCAGATGGCGAGAGGCCAAAAGCCCGCCTAAAACGTGTCCTACTGCATAACGGCAAATACTTTGCATTCATTCCAAGTGGTCATTCTGTCCAGTTTAAAAAAAAAAACTATGAAAATATGCAAATTGTGCTGGAGAGGCTGAAACACAAATGGACCATATGTGGGAAAAAGTAGATTTGTGTTTTTGAGAAAAGATGTGATTATTTGATTTAGATACCCAAACTATTTTCTGTAAAACTGCAGAAATGTTATTTGTTGACGCAGGACGATGTTATTAGTGAACAAATCTCTTAAACATGCCTTTTGAAGTGCTAAAGTACAGCAGAGGGCACAGTTTCCCAATGCTTTGGTTATTTCACTTAGTTGTGACAGTTTTCACAGGACTCTGTGCAGTCCTGTGAACAACTAACACCCCATCATTCAGTAGCTTGTAGAATCACATTTAGCAGCAATGACTTGAAGTAATAACTTTCTCTGACTGTATCAGAGCAGATTTCTGCTCCGCTCTTTTTTACAAGGTTGCCTTAGTTCATTGTGGTTTGCAGGCATTCATTTATGCACAGCTCTCTTAAGGCCCCACCACTGTATTTCAGTCAGGTTGGGGCGTTGAAGCACGTTGATTCTTTTTCAGAAATTCTGTTGCAGATTTGCTGCTGTGCTTGAGATCATTGTCCTGTTTCATGACCTAATTGTGTCTAAACTTTAGCTGTCAAACAGACGGCCTCACATTTGACTTTAGAATACTTTGGTATACAGAGGGGTTCATGGTCGACTTGATGACTGCAAGGTACTCAGGTCCTGTGGTTGCAGAAAACCCCAAATCATCACCCCTCCACTACTGTGCTTCAGTTTGTACGGTGTGTTTGTGCTGATGTGCTGTTTCTGGTTTTCTCCTGCCACAGCACTGTGCATTATGGTCCAGCATCTCCACTTTGGTCTTGTCTGCCCGCAGGACATTGTTCCAGAAGTCTTGTGGTTTGTTTAGATGCAACTCTGCAAACCTAAACTGACCTTCCAAACAAGCCATACTAGTTCAGTCTTTTTATAATTGTACTCTCATGAACCTTCTCCTGGAGAGTCTCACATGTAGCTCTTGTGTTTTCTGCAGTTTCTCTGAGCATTGCACAGTCTGACCTTGGGGTGAATCTGCTGAATCCACTCCTGGGAATGTTGTGGCATTGAGTTAACACACACCTGAATGCCTCAGACCGGGAAAAACTCCCAAAACATCTGCTTTTATAGAGGCTCTCTCTGGCTGAAGATCAGTTAAGTGCATTTGATTAGCAGCACCTGCTACTTACTCTCTTAATTCCTCTGGAAGCAGTAAGGGTGCACTTAGTTTTTCACAGGACTGCAAATGTATAATTTCCACTGTGGCAACAAAGGATGTTTGTGACATATTTGTAATATTTTGGAAGTTCCTTTAACCTGGGGAAAATAAAATTAATAATACATTTTCACTCTTCATTGTATGACTAATGAAACACCACCTGGCAAAGCACTTCATCTCTAACAGATCAGTTGAGTCAGTGTGAGTCATGGTAGATTGAAGTGTTTATCTTATCATGAAATATTGTTCTAAACTGAGAGCTGTATGGTTAATGTTTACCTTGTATTTTTCTCAGTTACTCCTGGAGACATAAACTGTGTGTGTGTGTGTGTGTGTGTGCGTGTGTTGGCACAAATGATAAAACCACTTTCTCGATTCTCTTAGTTCCTGCCCCTGTTGTCCCGTTCTTTCCCACCTCTTTCTCTGTGATGCTATTTCCCTTTAAAAAGCTCATCCTCTGATTGCAGTTATTGGACACTCCACCCTGTGGCACTCAGAAGCTATTTAGATAGAAGAGTCTCAGGATGTCCATCATTAAGATACAAGGACCATCTGAGGACTCTGATAAATTAGTTTGATTCTTAAAAATGAAAATTTCCAGGATGTGCTGCTCACCATATAAACTAGCTGGAAAACGTGATGTAAAAGGGGCCCTGACACTGAGCCCAGACCTTTGACTGGATCTCATGAGTCATACAACTAAACAAGTATTTCACTGTTCCAACACAAGCTCCAGAAACTGAAAGTAAAAAAAAAAAAAAAACCTCAAATTCCCAACCACTGATAGCAGGGTTATATTATTCTCCACTACTGATAAGCTAGGCTTGCAATAGACGTGTTTTTATTGGCTGTGTGGAAATGTTCACGGGCTAACTGTTTCCAGATGGGACTTGGAGGAGAGCGCATGTATATATAATTCAGCAACAGGGAGAGGGGGGAGAGCTCACAGAGAGAGCGAGAGGACGAGCAGCAGGGGTCTGTCAAAAGCATTCAGCTCTACTGACAAGGGCATTTCCTGTCTGGATTTGGGAGGATTAAGTATTTGTGTGTGTGGGGGGTGTTGGTATGGTTTGCATGTGGAGAGTGGGACCGACACACAAGTCCTTTTGGGGGCTATTCTGTGCACGTTTGATGTGCATAACTGTGCTTGTCTCATTTAGGGAGCAGATTTTCAAAAGCAAACGGTGGTTTAGTGTCAGTTGTTACGCATTTCTGAGGGAAAACTTCATGTTCCCAGATCGCATTCCAGTCTGGCTTTTGTGAGTCTGCTTTGTCACATTAAAGTTTCACTACATGCTACATAAAACAGACACATAACGTGACACAAACTACCAGTGTTTCAGCAGCGGGTTTCTGCGTAAGAAAGTCTGGGGAGTCGTAAAGAGAAGTTAAAAGCAGCTTCATTGTTCACTTCAAACATTCCTTCTCAGCTTGCAGGCGTTATTTTTAACATTAAGAGTTGCTGACATGGGACAGCGACAACATGAACACATGCCTGTGTTTGTGCTTTTGTGTGCTCTCATACGTCTGTTGACTTTGATCATTTCTACAAAGTTGGCCCTTTTGTGAAGTTCAGATCATACAGGTTTCTGAGCAGTGGGTTTTCAGTAATGGATTAATTAAAAAAGGGGGAGGGGGCACACATAGAAGAGCCTCAGTGATTATTATGTGTACATGTAAACACTTTGCTCACCTCACTTTTGAAAAGTAAAGCCTTTGTTAAATAAGTACATTGTAGCTGCTCTACAAGGTGGGTTACTTTGGGTCGCACTGATGTTTTGCAGATGTGACATTTACCGGTCTGCCATTTTGGATGTGTAACAATCGTGTTAACAATGTAGGATCAAGTCAATTTGGGCTCAATCACAAGTTTCAGGTCATACTGAACAGAACAGGAAGTTAATTTAGTAAATGATGGTCATTATTAGAGTCAGAAATGAACATAATCCAGGCTGTCCAGTCAGAGCCATCCTGGTTTCAAAATAGTAACAGTGAAAACACTCAGCTTGAGGCTTCAAATTGTGACCTGGGTGTCTCTTAGTTCATCATCCTAAAATATTACAGATAAGCAATACACATTTTCTTTTGGCATTTCATCTTATTTTTGCAGACACTTTCACTTGTTGACTCAGTGACCCAGTAACTGATGCAAGTGAAGCAGGCACACCCGACAAACTGAAGGTTTGACCTGACGAGCACCAGTGTTATTACACTTCATCCCGAGGCATTCGTGAACATGTGGGCGACATTTCGTGAGAATCCTTCCAATGCGCTTCAAGATATGAATCAGGAATGTGAACCTTATGTTGGCAGTAGATGAAAGATTATTCACCAAAATATTACCTGGATCAGAAAGTTGTTGTGAAAGTTGTTTCAGGTATTCTGCAGGTTGTTGTTACTTTGGCTGACAGTTTATTTGGATTGACAGTTTAAATCTGGTCCTTGCCAAAGATGTGGTTAAAACTGCCCCATGACAGCCTTACCTCATTATCAGATTTAGTTTTCTTACTTTTCCTTTCTGTTTGCCCTCTGCTATTTGATTCATGCTCGCATCAAAATCGCCATCATCTGCTCTTTGCAGAGGCCAGCTCCAAGCTTGAAAGTGCAGTACCCCCCCCCCCCACCTGAAAGATTCCTTTGATGCTCTGAAGTTTCAATTCATCATTCATGGTTTTTGAATGGTGTCAATTTAACTATTCCCATGGAAAAAATTGCATCTGGCAGGCGAGCAGCATCCCACTGTGAATGAAGTGATGGCCATTCAACCAGTGGGAATCCAGAAGAAAACAACTGGTTTGACCTCAGAAGGAAAAAGATGATTCAACACATGTGGAGTTATAGCTGACTGAAAATTCCCAGGATCTCCTCTTCATAATTAAACAAAGCATCTGTAGTCAGATCAGACCTTAAACATGTTTGTATGATTAAGAAAGTTAAGGTTTAGTTCAATACTAAGTGGAAAGTGTTACAATTTCACAGTTTTATTTCATGCTAAATTATGCCAATGAATATTTGAGCCATTTTCCTCTTCTACATCACTGCTGATATTGTAGAACAGGAAAAAAGATGAGTCATAAAACGACAGAGTTAATAGCTTGAAATTGTGTGTGTGTGTGTGTGTGTGTGTGTGTTTTAAAACTCTACTTTTGGTCTCCACCAGTTATTTAAGGTTAAGGTAAAAAGCTCCTCTGGTGACTGGAATCACACAAAGTAAAAACCATGAACCAAAAAGAAGGAGTTCAGAGGAACTGCAGTGTTGGGTGATAAGGCTGTGTTTGAAGGTTAGGGTTTGGGAATCACTGCTGTGAGAATTTGAACAGCAGTGATTGGAAAATGGTTCAGAGCCTCTGGAGGTGAGGTTTGTTTTTAAATTCTTGTGTGCACAAGCCATTATCTTGCACACAAGATAATGGCTTGTGCATACAAGTTATGGGCTCTGCAGCCAGATGATAAAACAGATTTTTAGGGGTTGTTTAAATGCATCTAAATTCAGACAAAACTGAGGTTACTCTGCTCGAAAAATCTCAGAAACAGGAAGTATCTGGTGTCTAAGCAGATACTTGCTCTGGACGGTATTACCTTGTCCCCCAGTAACACTGCGAGGAGCCTGGGAGTCATTTGGAGTAAACATGCCCATTAAACAAATATGTAGGCCTGCCTCCTTTCATCTGCAACATTGCCAAAATTAGAAACATCCCGTCTCAGAGTGATGCTGAAAAGCTGGTCCATGCAACTGTTACTTCTAGGTTGGGCTACTGTAATCCAATATTCTCAGGATGTTCTAAAAGCTCCCCCAACATGCTGAAGTGAGAGTACTGACTGGGACTAGAAAGAGAGAACTTATTTCTCCCATATTAGCATCCAGAACTGAAACATCCTGTATTAATTGGGCCCCATCATATCTTAAAGACCTCATGTGATCCTAACAGAGAACCCTGTTCTCAGACTGCAGACTTACTTGTGGTTCTCGGGTTTCTAAAAGTAGGAGGCAGAGCTTTCTTCTGTGGAACCAGCTCCCAGTTTTTTTATTTATTTATAAAGCTTTATAGTTGGAGCTGGATCAGGTGTCTGAGAACCCCTCCCTGCAGTAGGCTGCTGGAGGACTTCCCATGATGCACTCAGGAATTCCCAGCCACTCCCATCTTTTCACCCCTGGCTCCTCGTGTGTTTATATGTCATCGATAGCTACCATTAACTTTAGTCTAGTCTCTCCTATGGTTTGCGTGGTTCTTATCTCTCTTAGCACCTTGAGGTGACTGTTGAATAAAAAAAGAAAAAAACTGAATTGAATCTTTCCCCCCCCCTCCCTGAGCCTGGTTCTTCTGGAGGTTTCTTCCTGTTAAAAGGGAGTCTTCCTTCCCACTGTCACCAAGTGGTTGCTTACAGGGGATTGTTTATCTTAACAACATAAAGTGCCTTGAGATAAGTGCTGTTGTGAACTGGCACAAAAACATGAAACTCAAATCAGTTTGAGTAAAATAAAATGCCTTTAATGAGAGAATGAGAGGAAACACACACATGCGCACACTGGAAAATAATGTCAGCACAAAGTGATTCTCACGTTTTGCTTACATGTGAAGGTCACAGGAGACAAAGGAGGTTGTGACCTATTGGGTCCAAGCTGGGATAAATGGGAAGATTGTGTCAGGAATGGCATTCAGTGTAAAATCTGTGCCAAATCAAAACATGGATACATCCACCGTGGTGACCCCTTGGACAGCAGTGGAAAGTACCTTTAATGCCAGCAGATAGAGGGTGTTTTTAAACAGAAGCTTACAAATGATCAGGTAGTGGTGGCTTTCTCTTCATATGATTTAAACTCTTTTAAGAAAGACTCCAGAAAAGAGAGTGAAAACAGCAGATCCTGGCACAATAGATTGAGGAAACCAGGCTCTCTGTTCTTCCTTATTATCCTGCTGCCTTTGCAGGTGTCAGGTAACTTAATGAAGAGACTACAACCCTCTCTTTTAACACACCCACCAGACAGAACAGGACGGGACAAGCTGACTTACACAAAAAAGAGCCACACCTAGCTTTCACTCTTTATCTCCTTATTACTAAAATAGCTTATTAAAGACATTAGGTAAATATAAGGCCACGTATTCCTGTTGTTGGGGCACATGTGACTACTTACAGAGTTTTGTTAGGCTTAGGGTGGCTGTTCACTGCATATCCTCTGTATTCTTTCTGGGTATTTGTGGGAGTTTAATGGCTCGTTTAGATGACATCATTAGTCAGCACTATATTCCACCTGGTGGTTTTCTCTTTGTGGTCTCTGTATATTCTCTGGAAGAGCACTTAGGGAGGTAAAGGGGTGTTACTTAGAGTTTTATTGGCTATGGTTGTTGCTTTTTTTCCTGTATAAATTTGATTTATGACTTACTGCACGGTAAACGCGCACGCAAAGAGTTAAAAGACAAACGCAAACAAAGCTCCGCCCCCGGCTGCCGCGTCACCGCCGAACTCTCGCAGGTGTCACATCCAGGTTTTTTCCACTTATTCACAGTCAGTAAGGTGATTCCCACGAACGCTCAAGTCTTGCCTCTCCCATTTCCTGGATCCGGCGTGTCCCAGTTTCTGTGGAAAGTTTCTAAAGTTTACTTGTTGGACGCTGAGGTGGGGGTGGGAGCTCTGTGAGCGCTCCAGCGGCACTGCTGCGCTTTCACACGGATCAATCCGGCTCCGAGCTCCGGGATGGCGGCCATAAAGGCTCTACAGCAGTGGTGCCGCATCCAGTGTGAGGGTTACCGGGATGTCTCCATCACCAACATGACCACGTCCTTCAGGGACGGACTGGCTTTCTGCGCCCTCATCCACAAAAACAGACCCGATCTCATGTAAGTAGCTGGAACTGGAGGACAAAGCAGGAAAAAATGACACTTGAAGTGTCCCATTATTAGAGACATGCAGGCTTTGCTGGCTGTGCTGTCTGTTGACAGCACAAAACTTTTTAAGGAAGACTGAAGTCAGTGGTTTTGCTTCCCAGCTTGATGGCAGGGTTTGGCAGTTTTCGTGCCAGAGACAAATCTGAGCTTTATTGGTCTGTAGGAAACAGGAGAAGGAGCTCAGCTGTGAACCAGAAAGGCCAGTATGATACCACAATGGCCCAAAGGGGGATCCAGAGAGGGCCACTTATGGTTTTGGGGAGGATTTCAAGATTGCACTGTTACATATCTGCACTGGCTTTCAGTCTTCTTGACAGCATATGTGGATAATGTGACAGGACGGATCACTAATCCCTGTGACTGTTTTTGGTGGTCCATCCCTGGCTGGAGAAAGAACCGGCCCTGTTTTAAACCGTGTGCTCAAAACAGAAAGGGAAAGAAACACTTTACTTGACAAAGAACTAGGCCAACATACTGTAGCTAAAATACTTCATGCCTCAGTCATGTTATGCTCTTTTTGGCTGATAACCTCAAGTTGAGTCAGACTTTAACAGAAATTAATACTCAGGAGTTAAAATGATCATCTTGAAACTTGAAAGTGTTAGGGATCACTGAATCAAACAATGGCCATAAAGATTTAAATCATATAATGAAGCAGCCTTTATGGACATTTGCAAGTGTTCCCATATGGTCCCCAAACCTTTAAGCATTAATTACTAATCATCCCTAACTGACATCTGGCCAGTTTTACACAGAGATGCCTGGTTTAGTTTCAGAGAGACCCTTAAGACAGTGTTTTGATTTCAAGAAGAGACACCGCTGCTGGAATCGCTTCATTCCAGTTTTTATAATAAGCCGGAGTGGAGTGGCTGCACATGCCGCGTACATGAGCCGAAGCACTAAATGGTTGAAAGCTTAGTTTCAGTGTGTCCAGTAATGACAGTGTGAATAATCCAGGCTGAACTTTATTAGTTTCAGAGCATATGATCAGTGAGGCAGGTGTTGTGCAGCTGATCCGTCAGACCGCCACTGTTGTGATATATGCAGAAGTGAGTCAGCACTGCATGACTAAATAACACATGTTAGTCTGTGTTGCTTGTAAACTGAAGGAAGCAAGAGGGAAGCTGATTTATGTATTTTTAAACCTTTTTTTTTTCCTGCTCTGTTGCAGCAATTTTGATTCCCTGAAGAAGGAAAATGTCTATGAGAACAACAAACTGGTAAGACATGTTTCCATTCTGCACACTGATGCTTAATGACAAACTAATTTCCTGAACACACACAAGCTCCCTTAATCCTCCTTTTGTCTCTGTATACGGCAGCGCACGCTTAACACTGAAGTATGTCAACAGCTATTGTTGGATTGCGATGAACTTTAATATTAACATTCCACTTTTAAAGATGATGAATCCTTTAGCCGTGGCTACTTTGGAACTGACAATTTGTGACCACACCAGCATGGATTGTCCTTTGTTTCTCAATCAGACCCGCCCCTCATTCATCACATCTGGGTTTATAAAACCCCAAGATGGTGAAGGCCAAAATACCAACGTTGAAGTCCACAAACCAATTTGTGACTATGTCCACTTTTTCTACACAGTCTCTGCTTTGCATTGGTGTAAACTCTTAATATTGTCTGCATAAATTGGTTGATTAGTTAAATCATTAAAGTAAAGGTGATAATATTAATCACCATGCAAGCTGTTATTGTAGCTTCATCATTTTTGATACCAAATCAATTTTTTCTTGATGCACATGTCATAGGCTGTATATAAAAGATAACATCACCCAAGCTGCATTTTCAAGCTTCAGTGTCAGCTTTTTGGCTGCTGCCGTGTTGGGGGGGTTGTAAATAAAAGACGGACATCGCCACTTTGACTTCACCCATTGTATTCCTGTAGTAAATCCCACCTTAATGAACTTAAGTTTTCATTGAAACTGTTTTAGTGAGTATTCCCACTGAATGTTTTGGAGGCTGCAGGTTGTGGTCCTGGTGAACTGTACTGCGTCATACTGACAGGTCTTCCTGTTATTTTGTTCATCCTATTTATGAGTGAATTTAGTCAGCATATTGCTAATCTTTCTATTATAAACTCATGCTACAAACCTCAGTTCATTCCATTCTCAGCCTTGAAATGATAACTATGTAACTTACAGACCAGTTTTTCCAAATACTTCCAGTGACATCTCATGATCCTTATCAGTAATGGGGTTTTTTCAGAAGTCAGATGATGATGATGTTGATGATGATCGAAAAAACCCCCAAATAGAATACCAGGGGCCTATACTACGAACCAGGACTTTGGCTTATCTAGGCATCTTTCAGGATTAACCCTGGGTTTTCAGTGCTGTGATGGTGGTTCACTTCCTACTGGGCTAAATCATCATGGTAGCTTATGCTGTGAACCTATCGTGCTCCAGAGCAGGTTATGTTCCAAATTAGAGATCAACAGTTATGAAATCACCGCCTACTGACCAATCAATTCTCCAGAAAATAGCGTCGCCATTCTTGAAAAATTTTTTGGAAGATGTCTCGGAATTCTGTGGGGAGAGTAGGAGGGTGTAAAATTTTTCAGTAGCATCTAAAGTATTTATTTCCCTGATGAGCATCGGTAAAAATCGTAGATTCGTAGACTCAACTTTATTGCTTTAAAAATTTCTTTTGGCAGCAATTTTACAACTGTTTTATTGTACTGGAAGCGTTCGTGTACGATCCTAAAACAGGAGACCCACACTGTACTTGCAGACCTCATATCAAATATGTACGTATGTTTGAATCTTATTTAACGCAAAACTTATTTATTTATTTAATCTCTTTTGCAAGAGCGTCCTGGATAAGCGACAGCAGTACAATCATCAGTGGTTCCTTAGACTAGTACCACACACACACACGCACACACGCACACAGCAAAAAATAGGCAAAATAAGTATACCAGTCTATATATCAAACCTGTATATAACCTCAATCTCAGCTCTCCATGAGAGTCAGTATAAAGCATATGGAGGCACTGTGAAGTTGTGTGCAAATACTGTAAATAACATTGGCAGGATTAGATTTTGAAGTCAAAACCCAGCCACACACTTGTGCACCCGATATTGTTCAAGATCTGGAGCTGTGCGGGCTGCTCCACTTGTGAGATGCAGTTGAATGCTCCCAAAAGACTTACGTTAGTCACTTGCAAGTTTGAGAGTGAACTTGGGTTACAGCAATGCCCCGGGATGTTGGGTAACTGGAAATAACATACATGAGTGTTCAGCGTGGCTGAGAAGAGAAGTCATGGACAAAAACAGAGCACTTCAATGCGGGTACTTTGCTTTTGGCTGCTTTCTTACATTCTTTACTTTCATTTTGTTCCCAGAGCTTCATGATTGAACTCTGAAATCTGGGAGTGCCAAAAGCTCAACATGTCAAACGTCTGCTCTTTGAGCCGGCAGAGAATAAAGCTAAATTGCAGTAACTGCTTGATGCTGCTCTGGATTTCAGCTCAAAGCTGAAACAACATGTTGGGCAATCAAACAAGAAAACACTGTAAGAGATTAATAGGGCACAGCAGAGTAAACTGTGTTTGTATGGCTGTCTTCATTATCTGATTACTGATTAAAGTATGGTGCTCGCTGGCCTGCTGCTGCTTGTTTGTTCCACGGAATTGCTGAATGTTAGCGTAGTGTGCAAATTCTTGAATGACTTCTCACTATTGACTAACATGGAGCGAGTAGAACAATGGATACAATAAATCTGGTTTCTACATGCTATGCAAATGTCCCTTCCACTTTAAAAATAAACTTCTGTTGTCTGTACACCTTAAAACGTACACCAACCTTTATCTTCTCTCCTGCTCTGGGATGTGAAAGCACTAGGGAGAAGTCATAGAAAAACTGTAACAAACTCAACCCAAAAAAATATGGCTGAGAACAAAAAAAAACCCCACTAATGTTTTAATCTTTAGCATAAGTTTTTTGGGGAAATCGAAAGAACAAAAACACGAAACAATGATCATGTTTGAAGTCTGTAAAGATCTAGAAAGTCTTTCACGCAGGTCACACAACGTTGACGCTCAGCTTTTAAGATTTATTAGTGTGCTGTGCTCATCTAGGTTTAAAACATCCACCCTGAGCTGCCTTTTTTTTTTTTTTTTTTCTTTTCACTGGATTGATTTTATTTGCAGGCGTTCAGTGTTGCAGAAGAACAACTGGGAATTCCAGCATTGTTGGATGCAGAAGACATGGTGGCTCTTAAGATTCCTGACCGACTCAGCATCCTGACCTATGTCTCCCAATACTACAACTACTTCCATGGACGCTCCCCGAGTGAGTATTAAATGAAGTCGCACTTTCCCCCTCTCTGTTCATCTCCACTCATCTCATCTGTTTTTCTGTGTTTGCACACAGTTGGTGGAATGGGGGGTATAAAGCGTCCGGCCAGCGGCCCGGCCGATGAGCCGGCTGGAAAGAAGAACCAGCCGGTGGCGTCTAAGGTGTTTCCCTCTTCTAAGCCTGCCAGAGAGAACAGCCCTCCCCCGTCCTCCAACGTCACAAAGCCATTTCCTTCCCCAAAACAAAACAGAAGTTCAACACAGGTAAACTGTTCCATTTCTAAGTTGGGGAGGAGGAATGAAAGGGTGCTTTCATTTATGAAATACTGACCAAGAATGCGCACATTCATCAGGTCAGCCACGTCAGAGATGACTTAAATAGCTACAGACAGGTCACTTGGTCTGTGTCAGTAGATGACATCAGTGCAGTTACTTAAAAAAAAGTCCACACTGCATGCCATCAGTTGTTGTAATGGATGAAGTTCCCCATTGTCCTCACTCTTCTCTCTCTCTCTCTCTCTTGCTCCCTTTCTCTCTTTAAGGACGTTCTGGTTGAGAAGTCTCCTCAGGCAGGCACCCTGAGCAGCAAATGTGCATCCTGTAACCAGCATGTTCACCTGGTGCAGCGACATCTAGTGGACGGCAAGCTTTATCACAGGAACTGTGCAAAGTAAGAGTCTGATAAGAAGCTGTCGGTGCAATTTAGGAAAATCACTGTGATTCCAACTCTGCTGTTAGAACAGGGAAAGACTTATCTGTGTAAGGAAGCTGTAAATGGAATAGCCCAACTAGCATTTAGGTTATGGGCTTAAAAAAAACAAAAAAAACAAAAAAAACATAAAAAAAA